>JAQGAP010000616.1:0-30401 GCA_034697805.1 Orchesella bifasciata
TTGATTGCCCAAATGGTGATCGATAGCAATCTTTAGTGATCCATAAATCAGATTAGAGCGCAGCGTTGCATGTCAAAAGCTAGGGTATTTACGTAATATTGGGTTGAGTAATGTAATGCGATCTTGGAAAAGTATGACGTTTCACTCACAATATATTTTTGTATAACAAAAGCGTTATTATCAAATAATAGCCAATTGGAAATATTAGCTTATATATATAGATACAGAGCTCTGATCGCATGTCTTAATTGCTTGCATTGCATTACATTGTAGGATTTAAATGATTATTAAAGCACTTAATACGAAACAATTGAACAAAAGTTTTATTTGTGAGGTTCAAATGGCAGAAGAAGAACCGGCGGATGAAAGCCACATTCAACCAAAGCAGCATTGATGATCTGATGTGATCCAGGGCTTTCTGCATAGACACGCTTAATTTACTCTTGTCGATCGTTGCATGTATATTCTCAGGATGTTCTGTTGTGGTATCACATAATAATGTTTAATATTTTGTTGACCTTGATGCTATTTAAATTATGATATTCTAATCTTTATTCATCTCGTCTATGTTGTATGTACATAACAGCTCAACATCTCACCTAAAACTGCCGGTTATTACTAAATATTGAGCATAATATTCTCCAAAGTCAATGAGCTAGAAAAGATGATGACGGTGCAAATATGCCGACCACTTGACGACAGAATATAAGAGGCTATCAAGTGCTCACAAGTATTCTTGTGCACAATAAAAATAATGCTAGCGGCAAAGAGAGTCTTTTTCATGCTTTTTCTAAAGCATCTCCTCAACGCTAAATATGGGCTTGAGTCCATGTTTTATGGATGTGTTGCGCTTCGTTAAGACAATCAGTTTTTCCATTTAGTCCGCTCACCCTCAAAGCGGCAGAGTGCAGTTAGGCGTACTACTCTCGTTTTTAGTGGTTTTTGAAAGGAAAGCCGTAAACAATGTTTGCACAAAAGTAAACACGTGGCAAGGAGATGATTTCCAAAATAAATAGTGGACCCAAGATTGCTTTAAAAGTCTGAAAAGTCGTAAAATGAATGTTTGTGTTGGCTTCAGAGGATCGGCGAATTGTAGAAAGCTCATGATGATGATGTGGATGAAATATATTGGGGGCGATAACCAATATTTACACAAACTTTGTTAACTTTGTTATTACGTCGGTTTTTTTGTTAAAGTTTTCTTATTACTACTCCTATTTAGTATTCGCGCTATGTACTACTTATACTACTATACACGTATGATACGAATAAGCGATATTACAATTCTTGCATAATAATATATATGCAGACATTTTCGTAACACATACTATAACCGTCGGCTTTAATAATAAAAGCCTATCGTTAGTGCTAATGGGTAATGGGAATGAATACATATTATTTAGGCATATGTGTATGTACAGATGCACGCACACAATTGGGCTTTCGCCATCTCATAAACTGCGTTATCACGTACCACCACCATCGAACATTTGCCCAAACTCAGCAAAAGTCAGGTTGGCTATAAGACCATGAAAAGAAAAGAAGCACAATGAATGCCCATCAATTCAAGCAGGTGTTGTAATAAATTGGTGAAAGTTCCATCAAAAACCAAGGAGAAAGTTTTTGTTTCAAGGACAAAGCAGCGATCACATCACAATCGGGTAATATATGAACCTTCAGTTTTGCTTTGGACGACTACATTTCACTATATAGAAGTGTTGAGGAATGTAGGAAATCATTTTAGAAGGCGCCTTGAATCATTCTCCCTTCATTACTCAACAGAACAAAAGGGGTGCATATAGCGCGTGGGTTTGCTCAAATGCCCACGAGAATATTACATTGCTTTGCGTTTCCTCTAAAACTCTCCTCCGATTTTTATCCCACCTTGATATGTTATATATGCAGCTACAACATTTAAAGTTCATTCTAATTTAATTATTTCAGCAATTTTATTCAATTAAGTTAACTGATTCGTGATGAAAATTGGAGTGAGAGCTGACAGAGAGGCGAGAAAACAAATGACTCAAGTGGCTTCCCATCCATCAATTTCTTTTCCAATTTCACTTCAATGTCAGAATTATCATCAGCATTTATTTTAAGCAGAACGTTTCTTCCGCTATGAAAACACAGTAGATTCTTCTTTCCACACCATCCGAATGCAGCAATGTGTGTATTGTGCATGGATGGAAGGGAAAGTGTGACTACTTTGAATAACAAAATTTTCATTCGCATCTCTTCAAAGAAAGAGAAAGGTGGAAGAAACAGAAGAGCGGAAATGTGATAAAAAGGAGAGAAAGGAGAAGAAATTCTCGGCTAGAGTTCATGAAAACTTAGTGAAAGACATCACAATAAACTTTCCTCTATCAATCTGTCTGCTCCTTTCTTCTCCCCACCTTTCAGACTCATTCAACCATTGTATCGAAATAAGAGATGTTTCAATAACCATCTTTGTACCGTCAAAGTACATGCTTACGTAAATACATTACATATTATTATTATACTGTACGTACACAGTAACTGAGTGTATATTCATCTTGATGTAAGTATGTACATAGTGCATATTTATGCATATAAAAGATCTTTTAAACGTAAGATGTATTAAAAGTCCTCATAACTTAAACAAGACCTTGCATTTTACAAGCTCTACTACATATATATAGTTATAGATCGAGATATCTCCATTCGAAACTTGAGCCCGTTCATATTTCTTCACCGAGTCGAAATCCAAATAAAAAAAACTGTAATTTTGGCTGACTTGTTTTTTTCTGTCCTGTCTCGTCGTTCGGAATGTGTATTGTATTGTAAATATATGTATAATATGGACATTTCTCTTCCATTCCCAAACTGGAAACACAGACAAGACAATATTTACCTCTCATATCTCAGTCGCTAAACTGCCATTTTACTTACTTTACTCCCATTATGATTTTTCTCTCTCACACTCGCTCTAGCCCTGATACAATCGGCATTATATAAAAATACTAAATGCAAAATACATGTATTTTTTTATCTATGCATGTGTACATATTATGTACATATATCTGCTTTACATTTTATAGTTAGTTTGAGTAGAATTGAGGTCCCTTTTCATATGATGATACCTAATATTATTCCTTTTACCACTTTTGTGGCAACCCGTCCTCGTAGTCCTGGCCTGGTCTGGCTTGGCCCTTTCTCTAACAAGCCGAGAGAGAGGCAACTAACGCAAGAGCCAAGCTATATACTACTTTTCAATACTTTTACCGTGCGGTGCCATGCCATTCCTCCTTTGCATTTACTAAATTCCTTTCTTACTGTTTCCTCCGTCACGAGTAAAAAAAACCTTGTGTGTGTGAGTGTGTACCTACGTGTAAAGGTTACATTATCCTTTCTCCTTTTACTTTTGCCTGCTCTCTCTCTCTCTCTCGCTCTGCCTTTGCTACTCTCTATCCTATTGCTCCTTTCCCCTTCTTTCTCTTTTTCCTCTCCCGGGCTAATTCCGATTTCTGAGTATGTAGTCCGAGAATATGGCCATAGCCAAAGTGTAGAGACGGAACGACAACACAATCTAAAAAGATCCAGATTCCATTTCTTTCACTAACTTATTCTTATTATAATAACAACATGGTATAACGATATTTTTCCCTTTTGCTCTGCCTCATATATTCATGTAGGTACATAGCTCATACTTATAGCATGCTAAATCCCCGAAACCAACACAGTCTTTCGTTATCCGCTTTCACAACCGTTTTTATACAATAATACTTACATATACAGACGCTAATAGAGAATATATATAGTTACTCTATCACTCGACACATTTTTTCTTCTCTCTGTTCCCATTTATTTCCTAAAATATCATATTTTCCATTGTAACATTCCTCTTTTTACTCTTTATCATCAAGACATAAATATTTTCTCTCCCGTCTCCGTCGACTTAGCTGTGGCCCAGAAGAAGAAAATCTTTATATACATAATATGTTCGTAACGTATAAAACGGAGCACGAAAATAAAAACTGCTGCTACTAAACTAAACATCGCATACGATACGAAGTCGCGAATAAAAGGAAACGTTGTTACCCTCTCACTCGTCTGGGTACAGAGTATCGCCCAGCTCCGTGCGTTCAACCAGGGACGGTGGCTTCTTTAAGACACGATAGTGATACAATTTTTATATCCGATAATACATATTACCGCATTGAGCTCCAGAATCATCGTCATCATCCTCTTGGTCGTATTATTCCTATTCTTGAACAAGAGCGAGAAAAAACCATAGGGAAAGAAGAAGAAAAAGCACATCTACTTGTAATATCCTTTAAGACACAAACTTTTTCCGCTCTCTCTCTTTCTCCCTGGTGCTGTGTTGTATGCATTCCATTTTTACCGTACTACTACTACTACTTGTACTATACAGAAAGAAAAAGTGTAGCATTCTTTGCTGCTCTCCTATTTTTCTACTTTACTTGATTTTACTTTACTCGCTTGCTCACTCACATAAGAAGCTTGAAGATAAAAAAATAAAGCACGACAAACAACGTACCGTAGTGGTACTCTTATACTACTGCTGTTTAGAAATACTCAAATCAACGAATCTAGCGCCTTCACACTTTCTCCCTTGTATTTTTTCTTGGTCTCCTCTTCTTCAAGTTGTTATGCATATATACACAGACACATCCTGACGAAGTGGAATGTAAATAGGGGATTATTAGTGTTACGTTACATGATATGTTGAGAGAAAGGAGAGGATAAGCAGAGAGGAGGAAGAGGAAGAGAAAGAAAACATTTTTGTGCATATAATTGTGCTTTCCTTCTGATTCTCTCAACAACTCAACAAGAGAAGAAGAGAAAGCATCAGAATCTCATTCCGGGGAAGAAGAAGAAGAAGAGGAGGAAGAATATGACCCGTTTTTATGAATAGGTATCATCTGTGTGTGAGTGCTGTTGTTGTTACTTTTATTATTATAGACTGATTACCATGTTTTTTCTCTATCAAATTTACAACAACTATTATTATTACTGTTACTCCTTCAAAAGTAGTTTTTTATGTCAAACAAAAGTTGATTGTTGGTGTGTTGTGTTCCACTGGAAATGACATGCATTCAATGTGTCGTTTTTAGTACAAAAACTCTCTCCTCTTTCACCAACACACATTGGCATTGCTCTCACTTTGCATTAGAGACAACGGTAATAATGTGGTTCGTATGGAGAGAGTTGCAATTTTCTCTTCTTTCTTGCTTTATTGTCAATACAGGAAAGAAAAGGGCTATTTGGTGGGACACATAACACAATATATTCTAGTTTTTGCGGAATGCCTTCAATGTAGTCTTCATATATATAGAGTGCATGCTATACTTTCATACATATTTTTTGGGATGGCATAACTGTTGTGTTCTTCATTCCAGCAGATGTTTTCTCGACGGTGCTCCAGTTTTTTACTTTACGTGCCATGTTGTGTGTATTACACACAAGAGTGAACAATTTCTTGTCTGCTGCCTTCATTGAGTGCTGTTGACGTTTCAGAAAAAAGGAGACGATAGGAGATTCCTTCTTCAGTCACTCACTTTTTATTTAGCGGAGAAACGTTAGCAAATCCGAGGAGAAAGTGAGCTGGAGAAAACAGTATTTCGCAGCCGAATTTTGGTTGCAGTGAAATTATTTTATTTCTGGATTATTAAAATAGCTCCGTTGATACTTGACTTGACTAATAAGATAAACGTGTTGTGTTCATAAATATATTATATCTACTATATCAACAATCAGTCTGGTACCTTTAAAACTTTCTTTACAAAAAGCGGATACGATACAAATATGGATGTTTGTAAGACGAAGAAACCGAGGTTGAAACGTTGTTATACTTTTACAAGATTTTGTGCAACTGTGACTGATTTTAGCCTAAGACTTGGACGAAGGAGCGGAGAAAGTTAATATGGAACGTTGGAAAAGGATGCATTTGACGAACTGAAAATATCCTTTAATTCTATTTTTAAGACGTTGACAAAACCGGTGATACTTTGTTAAACAGTTGGTGTTGATGAACAAAAGATTCACATTGTATTTGGAGTAGCCCTTTTGCTAACCCACTGCGGAAAGCATGAGTAGACGGAAGGAAGAATTTGTTTTTGAAAATTAAATAATAATGTGCTACACAACTTCTCAAAAGGGAAAGTAATTAATTTGTGTAAAAATGTGTATAAGCCTACGGGGTATGGTATACTTCTTTTCAAGTATTCATGTGGTAAGTTGTTACAGCACTAATACAATTATATCTATTCAATATAGATTATATTGTTTTCAACTTGAGAATGTGTGATCGGAAATTGTGTTTCCGATCGTTGATAAAAGATAACATTTCTATTGTTCTGATACGCAGACCCTTGGAGCTGTGCTATTTATACGCTATGTAATTGTCACGGCCTTCCTTACATTTTTCAATGTAACTGATGTAAGTCACCCATCATAATTGCTTTGCATTTCATAACCTCACTATTGGGTAATGTGATATAGTTGCATAAACAAATTGGGAATCGGATATGTTTTATTTTTGATAGGTGATTAAGGATCGTATTACAGGATATCTACTGCCTTTCGTGGCGTACATAACTTTGTTCTTGGCGTTTGGAATTGTGATTTTCCATTCAGTTGAGAAGGTATGCAATAATTATTATCGATTTGAAGCGTATTTTAATTAAAGAAAAGAAACAGTAGTAAAGTAAATTGATTCTTTTTACACAGGAATACTTTATAATACTAAAATGGGCTACGTTGGGATTTTCCATCCTTCAAATAGTTGTTCTGGTTGCCCTCTACACTTTGAGATTTCTCCCCGCTTACGACTACCGTCAGTTCCCATTCCTTCCTGTGTCCATAACGGACGGCTATGTAAACTCTGGCTTTCAAACCTCCGACACTGCTGGACACTCCGGTGGTCCACCTGTACCCGACCACCTTCCAGAAGACTACTCAGAATTTCTCCCAAAGTTGACCCGAAGTCCAAGCGGCGGCGTCTACCCAACAAGTGCCACAGTCGGAAGCGGCAGCACTAGCAGCCGCGGCAGCTCAGTGTATGGGAAGGGCAGCAGCTCCGCAGAAATTTCATCGGGAGTTCTTGGTGGTGGTGGTGGCGAGAGCAGCTCGGACTTAAATTTTATTCACCCAGTGCCCACAGCTCCTCCGAATAAATGGCTGGCAGAAGTGTACAGCTTGATAGCGCTCATCGTTATGACTGTTGTGTCACTAGTATACTTGGTACTCTTATTTATTTATGTACGTCAATTGATCTATGAAGATTCTGGCCACGTGTATGGCCATGCTCAATCCATTACCAGAAATGTCGCTTTCTATGTTCAACCCCAGTTTGCACAATCAGGAAACTCAGACAATAAACTTACAAATTCTCCTTCGCCTGCACTTCGAAGCAAAGCTCTTCATAGTATGCAAGGTCAACAGGCTATGTCAAATTGCACGCAACCAGTTTCGAATACTCAAATTCCTAACGAATTCCTACCAGAGCCTCATCACAATCAAATGCCTCATCATAAACAACAACTACAACAACAGCAACAACGTCATCACCCCAATCAGCAGCAGCAGCAGCAACAACCGCATCATCTTATAGGAAATCATTTGAAACCAGGAAATAGCATAGATCCTAATGCAACACAAAAAGATAATATGTCGCACCAACAACAACAACAACAGCAATCAGGGAGTTCACATCCGCAAAATCAAAATCATTTGCAGAGATCCCCAGTTCCTCCAGCGAGGGCAGTACAACAAAATATACAAACGCAGCAGCAACAACAAGTAATTACCATCTACCCACAGAAAGGAGGAGGCTACACGTCATCCTCATCATCTCCTCGCATGCAGGTTAAGTTTGCAAAGCCTTTGGAACAGCACCCCGGTGGAGTAGTTGCTCAGACACATTCTATTGGAGGAAGTTCAGATCCTCTAGGTTCCCAAGAACCTCCACGAAGTTGCTTGGTGAATCCGGTACACATGCAAATGCAACCCAACGTTCAACAACAGCAACAAATTCCTCCTCCCCCACAACCACCACCGCACATGATGCCTCCTCCCTTGCCACAGAGATTAGATTCCTGCAGAAATCTTCCGCCGGCTTCACAACCACAGTTTCAACGGGGGTGTGGTATGTCACCACCAGGTCCACAGCCGCAGTTTCAACAGGGATGTGGTATGTCACCCCCTGGTATGCTGCCACCACCCGGTATGCCCGGTGGACAACCTCAGTTTCAACAGGGTTGTAGCATGTCTCCTGCTCCACAACAGCAGCCCCAGTTTCAACAGGGCTGTAGTATGTCCCCTGCACCACAACAGCAGCCCCAGTTTCAACAGGGTTGTAGTATGTCGCCTGCTCCACAACAGCCCCAATTTCAACAGGGATGCGGTGGTGGGATGCAACCTCCAATGCCACCTCCGCACCAAGCGCAGCCCCAATTTATTGCTCCTCCACCACCACCGCAGCATATCCAAGGGCAACAAGGCCCACCGTACGCACATCAGCAGCCTCCTCCTCCACAACACATGCCATATCATGGGAAGGGTCGAGTTCAACAGCAAAACTATAATGACATGGTGGATAATTCATCATATCTGGTATTTTCTGGAAATCCAAATACTTCCAAGTTAGCCTCAGTACCCCAGCACCATCCCTCACATATGGCTTCAGCTTCTCATACTTATCCTCATTGCTCTCAACGAAGGCCTAGCGGTTCGGGATCTATGGTTTAATAGGAAACGGGCTGCCGGTGTAATTTTGATTGATGATATATTGCTCCTTCTTCTTGCCAATGCTCTAATAATGTTACACAACCATTTGTTTCGACTGGTTGGTATTGGTACTGTTTTTCCAAGATTTTGCACCGTACTATATCCACTCTTCTTTCCTCTTTATATAATATGATATTCTTGCTAAAATATGTAATCACGCCAAAAACATTTACAATTTATGAACTGATTGTTTTGTTCATACCACAGCACTAATCTTTCAGAAGCACATCGATATTGATAATGCACATATATAAGAGAGTATAACTACCTATTTAGATATAAGTTGTAACACTTACACAATGTGAAGCACATGGATTCGTACCAAAAAATGTACCGCATTACTACTTCAATATTTATAAGATGGCATAAAAATAGATAGGTATAAAACAACGGGAAAACATTTCGCGGATGCATACACATGATGATACATAATTCATTTATAAAGATGATAGCTTGTTGTTTGGTGGTTTGTAGGAGAAAAGTTTGTTTTGTAAAATGCAGTCATGTACTTAGTTCATGCTGCCGTTGTTGTACATTGGTAAAAAATATATACTCTATTAATTAACGTCGTTTCAGGAGTAGTAGAATAGTTGTGAGCGCCCAAGAAAAAAAAATATATATATTTGACTATCAATAATCAACTATGCAAAAAATGGATGAGAATTCCAAAAAAAGTCACACAAAGAATGGTACGGGAGTACACACACACGGCGTAGGTCATTATCTTAATCCGTTTGGGTCAAATCAAAAGAGATTTTCAACGTTATGCATACTAAAACTTTATTTGTAGATTCCATTTCTACATAACTGTATTAAAACATGTACACATACCTCCTAAGTTGTTGTAGCCCAGTCCAGTGGAGTTGTAGTGATGTCAAAGTCAAGAATTTACGTAAATAACGTACCTGGTACTACTTTGTATATAATGAAAAATTACATTTACACCTTAGCAGTGAGTGCAGTGAAATATAACTAATTTAGAAAGGAGACTACTTATGATTATACGTTACATAAAACTATTTATGTTATGTAGTACAAAAGAACAGATGAAAAATTTCGTAGGAGAAACTACTATTCTTATGACAATGCTAATGAATCAAATCAATATAGTCAATAACACTTGGAAAATGGAGACAGTCGTTCGTTCATTTGTAATATTATAGTATACAAAAAAAATAGGAGTCAAAGCAAAAAAAAGTATCCAAAAATATCCATACATTGTGTAGTGCAAACAAGACAGACAATGAGAATAAAAAGGGTTGTTAATGACAAGAAGGAAAACTGATAGATTGCTCGTAGGTAGGTCGACAAAAAGTATACTTTCCGACAAACATAATGGTACAGTTATAGAGTAGCATAACGTTTATAGACTCTACATACAATCTATTCAAGTCAAGTAGCGAATTATACTTAACATGATTGATTTTGGATGCGCTTTCTCGTAGCTCATAATATTTACCTACTACTATAAAGTGTAGATGACGAGGGTACAGAGTAAGTATTAAAAATCAAGTATAACGAGAATAACTTTTTGTTCCCATTTGACTATATACGAGGTACAGTAGAAAATTTGAGAAGAATGATTATTATTATGATTATTGATTACTCTACCAATTTTTAGGTGTATCCTAATAAATCCAAAGAATTTGTAGAAATTTGTTGGTACAATGTATCAGGTGAAAACATTTAGAGTATTGATGATTAAATATTTAGTTTTAGTAACGTAAACTGTAAAGTAAACTACATTCTAAAAATAGCCTGTGATTACTACGAAAAAAAACGGTACACTACTACTTACAACTATACTTCACTACTAAACAAAAGTATTCAGATCACGAATTTTGCATGCATACAATACTATATAAATCAACCAAAACAGTTACTCATAATAACATATATAACTTAACATAATTTTATGGTATACCTAACGTAACGACTTAATACATTACTTGTAATTTGGTATCCCGTATGACAAAGATAATATCTCTATATATTCTATCGATTCGTACAGTATTTAAAAAAAACCTCAGGAGAATGCAATTTTGAATGTTGCATCTCCCCTTTCAAATTCTCATCTACACTTCTTGTTTCTCTTCTCTCTCTCTCTATCTCTCTCTCTGAAAAAACTTTCTGTTCGCTTTTTCAATTCAATATTAATGTAATGCTGATGATACATTCAACAAAAACTTTGGGGTAAGAAAAAAAATTTATATTCGTTCAAATTTTTACGATGAAAGTTTCACGGCCTTCTGTGGTCTGGGTCGTCTCGCAACGGTGGCCAGATTACGTTTAAATACGCATCATCGACGATTGGTAACGGGCAATGAGCAGTTTTTAACTGGTTTCGTTATACTTGCTACCGCGTGTTCAATGTTACGATCCATTTTGAGGCTGGCCCTCAGCGCAAAAAGTTGATATATACTCGGATGAGAAATTAACTTTCAAACGCCGACTTTATAAACATTTTCAAAAAACAAAAAATATCGATATAGCAGCAGCAGTGGGGATGTTATTGCTCTTGCCGTTTGAAACTCAAATTCCTGATATGAAAAAATCCTGTCCCAAATAAAATATATGAGGGGTCGATACCATCTTGTCGAGAGGAACCAAAAGTACTGCATATAAAGTAAATCAACAAAAATGGTTAAGTCTGTGTTATCGACTTTTTGAAATGCTCACCATACTAGTTTACTACTTGTTTGTATGTGTTGTATTCATAGTGTTGTGTTTGTGATGTGTTTTTAGGTTAGTGAAGGGTTTTTTAAACTAGAAACAAATATGCCTTGACAAAGCATCATTTTTATGATAGCCTGATCTGATTTCTTAAAAAAATATTTAGTGCCAGCTACAACAACGGTATAATATAGAAAAAGATTAATGTGAGGACAAGTGTGTTTGCAGTCAAACGTAGTCAGAGAGTCGAATTCGTGATTATGATGTATTGTTGATTGTACTGCATTAATATTGAATTATTATAATAGTAAAGTTGCCGAACTCACCTGCTTTGTAATTTGTAAATGTTATTTTTATTAGCTACTCAACTCAACATAATATATATGATATTTAGAAATGTCAGAATTCGTTAACTTGTGTCCAACCACAACTGTTTGTATAGTTTGCATACAATACACAGTCAATAAAGTACCTGTATATTTTACGAAATTCGCTCGATTTCTAAAATGAACAGCAGTACTAATTCATTCGCATTCATAAAAAATCGTAATGTTATTCATGGAGAAATCTGATGTGCTCGTAATCATCTTTTCTTTATCCATACTAACTTTAAGTATTACTACTGTTATGGGTTTCTTACAGTTTAAACAGTTTTAGCAGTTTAAACCCACTTCAACTTTTCGTCCTCCGCAAATACACTTTGCGAAATTAATCATATTATACAATGCTGCGTAACACGTTATACCCAATGGTTCAACATATAAAACGGGCTCATTTTTTGACTCGGGAAAAGACAACAAAACTCAATATATGAATGATTGTTTTCTGCTATTAGTGAACACTTTAAAATTCAAGATGTACACAAAAACGTTGAAAGTGAACATGTTTTGCAAAATAATCGGAAGTAGTGCCTTATTGATTTCTTAAGTATAACCTCAGGTTCCGGTCATTAAAATCAGGTAGGTTCTAGTTCTGGCTTTAGAGTCATGTCGTAAACACCAAAATGGAAACAAGCAAACTACTTTTATTTTTGTTGCTGTTCAAAGTATCCGATATTCCTTTAGGTACTGCTAGTCGGTTACTAAATAATATATTTGGATACAAAGGTCACTTCTTGCATATGTTTGGTGACCTCAACTCTTGGTTCAGTTCAGAATTTTTCCTTGAATATCACAGTGTCAACAAACTTTCTCCCACGCCTATAACATTATGCTACAGAAATTATTATTTCTGTCCCCATATTGTTTACTCGAAAAAGTACACCGAAGCAGAAACCAGATTTTTAACTTTAGTAATCGATAAAACTAAGCAATTTCAAACATTCTCATCTATACTTGGTCAAACTTTCAAATATATCAAAAGTGCATCAATTTCAAATAGTCACATTTTACTTTTCCTTGAATGTCAAAAATACAGTGATGAATATGAGTTCCTTAGCCATCTGCGTAAATTTCCAGAGTCTCTGCGTACCACAGCGAAAGTTATTGTCTTTTTCTCAAAAGGAAAGGAAAGCTGGTCGGTGAAAGTAATCTGTAGTTACTACCCAGTCATATCTTTCTGCAGCTTAAAAAAGTCGCAAGTATACTCACTCCTGCGCTCACAAAAGGGACCAGACGTTTCACCATTTTTATTGGATATGAAAAGAAAAGTTTCAAACTTCCAATCGTGGAAATCTAAACAAAAACCTAGTACAGGCATGTTATGGGCAAATGCACTTTGTCCATATCCATCTCATTCAAGAAACTTCGGGATGAGCAAGCTAACTCGACCGGGCTCAAAATCATTTTGCATGTTAAAGCTGCTGGAGCAGTATTTCAACTTCAGCGTGTCCCAGCCCAAAGGGTTCAAAGAGAAAGTTAACAATGTGCAAGATTTCAAACCAGAACTTTTTTCACTCGGCATATTTGGCTATAGGCACATGGTGAAATTGAGTTTTAGCACAGTGAATTACCAACTCAAGGATGTTGAAATTGTTTCTAGCATTCTGGATGAAAATGAGAAACTTCAATTTACGATGGTTTTATCGGATGACTTATTACCAAGTTTTGCTGCTCTTTTTGTGCCACTGGATGGAACAACCTGGCTAATTTTGTCGTGTTCTGTTACAATCATTTCATGTTTACTTTTCATAAGTGTTAAATCCATGAAAAAATCATTATTGTGGATTTGGGCCTTGCTTACCGACCAAGATCCAGTTATCAGATTGAAAATTAGGAGAATGTCACTTACCATTCTCCTCAGCATTTTGTTTTACGAATCGTTTGAAATAAGGAACTGGTACGCAGCCGGCATATACTCCATTGTGACATTTAAGCCACTTCCAAGGCTCCCAGAGTCTTTTGAAGTCGCTTATTTCCAACAGAGCATTCCCATTTGGAGTCTTGATAGACGTTTCATTCATGGTACAACGGGAAACGTGAGTCCTAATTTACTCATGTGTGCAAGGTTAGCCTGTCCTAGATATTACAAGTGCGTATGCTCTGGAAAACTATCTTATGAATATAAATATCGACGCCAGCTTATAAATAAGGACAGCATCAAACACGTTCTCAGATTCATCCAAACCGGTTATGATACCGATGAGGAAAGAAATCAAATGGAAGGCCAAATTGCAAACTATCTCCCTGCTGTTTTTATGCTTGTTAATGTACCCGAATATCTCGACATGCTTCGCATAGTAATAGAAGCCTTCAGCCTACGGAAGTTCTTCCAGAGTAAGGATTTCCACTTTGACGACAGGTTTGATAAAGAAGTTAAAAGCAAAACGTGGATAGTTTATGCAGGTCCACTATCAAACTATTTTGTTGGTGTAATGACTGCAGTTGTTGAGTCAGGAATATATGGATTTTGGGATCGAAATGTGGTTCGAGTCAAGAGAGGTATTAGAGTACGCAAATTTTTTGAAGATTTTCAACACAGCTTAAAATCAAAGACGAACATCGGGAAACGAAAGGAAATTAATGCAAACTCTTGGTTCCATTCGGTTGTCTTTGGAAATGGGAAAGCACCCAGTTGGACTAGCAGCAGCAGTGGGATGTACTCAATTTCTCTCAAGGATTTAAGATCGTTTTGGTTCCTGACTGGAGGACTAGCATGCTTGAGTCTTTTGACATTTTTGTCAGAATTTGTAGTGAAAAGTAGTTCATCAAAATATTACAAGAATAATAAACTTTGGAAGCGAAAACTATTTAAAAGCTGACTTGCCGAAAATTGATTTTTCAATAGCCTTGTTAAACTAATGCGTGAAAATAATCAAATCTTGAAAAATAAATAAACAAATGGTCTACAGATCGTAGGAGTAAATTCGTATATAATACTAGCATTAATCTACGTACATAACAAACGGCATGGCACCACGGATGATGTAAATGGGGTGCAATGCAATAAATGTAATAAATTGTCAGTAATATTATCACATCACTAAAATTAATGTAAAAATTTTTGTGAAAGAACTAGCACTAAAAATTTCACGACGCTTTGTCATGCAATAAAACGGAAAGTAATGCAGTGTGCAAATGATGACGGGTGATGCTCTGTTTTCACATCTTGTAGTCATACATCAGTGCTACCACCACCTTCTATCTGAAGTATCTCATCAATCGCATCCTGAGCTGAGGAATACAGAACGGTTGCATTGCTTGCACACACCGAATAAGCCTCATTAAAGTGTTTGAGTTGGATATGTGCCACTGTTTTCGCCGAAGGCAGTCACTCAGTCAGTGGCTCTTTGCTGGCAGATGATTTTCTCCTGTGTTCAAATGTTAAATCCGTCAGAAGGTCACCTAAATGTCGTCAGACAATGTAGACTGCACAATAGCAATACACTTACTTACTTAGCAGGAAACTATTTCAGTTTGCATGTGGTGCTGCAAAGGGAGTACACGAATGAAGCACATCTAATCCAACGAGAGTATCTTGACGAGCACTTTTACCAAAAAACTTTGTTGGCTGGTGGCTCTCTCGGTGCATTTCAAACTGCACTTTTTATAGTTTGGGTGTGTACTACAGAAATCTGAGAGAAAAGGAAATCCAATCGCAAAATTTCATTCAGAATTCTCATCTCATCCATCCGCTTTCATGTTGGGCTCCAAACGAGCACATTTTATCTATTAATCATATAAGTAATCTTTTTTTGAAAAGTATACGAGCAACGCTACATGTGAACATTTTGTGATTCATAAAAACATCACGGTAGTAGAGCCCATCGTTGGAACCCTATTACACTAATCAAGTTATGCGTAATATTGCATATCCTCTACAAATTGGAGTACATAATAACGTAACCATTTTTCTCCAACATTGAACATTGTACTTTTGGGAATCTCGTATGTCCTTTCCATTTGCTGCTTTTCATGTCGTGATCGTGATTCGTCGTTCGTGCCGGATCCGGATGATATTCTTTTAATATTCCAGAAGATGTATGTTATGATTAGTTCTAGTCTAGTCGAGCATTCTCATAAGTCTGGTTGCTGATGGTTGAGCACAATACAAAGTTTAAAGTACAAATTCTGAAGGAACAGACAGAAGTGCATCAGTACACAGCAAACATACACCCACGCCATTCACACTCGCCATATACCATTTTAAAATATCTTGTAATTAGTCACAATTTAGCAAAAATAAAATATAAATAGTTTTATCAAGTTTTTATAGATAGAGTTTCAAAGTGTTTAATCATGTGTGCACCGACTAGTCGAGGTGGGATAAAAATTCTCAATTCGAATATTTTACACATTCACATACCGCAACTATCCATGTGGGAAATTATGTTGGAACTATATAATATTTTAGTTCGTAAGCAAAGTAGTTAAAAATTGATGTTTAAACAGGTTAAATAAGCTAGTTTGGCAAATAAAAATAAGAAATACGAGTAAAGTTCCAACATAATTCCCTACATGGATTGTCGGAAGGTATGCGAATGTGTAAAATATTCGAAAATGTACAATATATTTTATTCCAGGAGCGGCCTACCTTTCTGCTTCTGTCTTTAGTAAGTTAATTGTTATAAAAATATATTGTATAAAATTATGCACAAAGTTTATATTACATCAAAAGTGATAGCATAACTTACTGCATAAAAATAATATTATCAAGGGACCTTATTGATTATTAATCAGTATTTCTTAAAATTTATTTAAAGTATATCGCAGCATTTTAATTATGGTTTCATCGATATCGTGCGCTATCACAGGATATGTAAGTTATTTGTATCCCGGAGCAAAAAAATCCAGTTTAAAATAAATATGTACAAAGGTATAATATGTGTTTTTACTACAGTGTAGGTGAGTTTAAAAAATATTTGCTTCCGTTTTATACAGAAAATGACATATTTGGATATACCGTACTTGGAGGAATTCATGCTTCATTTGATTTACTTCATCCCATTATTTACGTCCAGTGGTTTTGCGTTGATGGGAGTAGAAGAGGTCATTATTCACATCCATTCCATTAAGATCCTTCACTTTTTGTAGATAAAAATTTATGAGCTTCCATGTCCGTGTTTTATTACACACACATGCTCGCTATTTTTTCTCCACAGCGCTCCTTCAACTTCGTTTTCTACTCAACACTTTCCCTGGCCGTAACACTATTCATTCGGTATGCCGCAGAGTTCTCCTACATTTACGCTTTCGACTGGTCAGCATTCCGTCTAAAAACTCCGTCTTTGTTCCTCAATCTACTCGTTGACTTCATTTTTATTGCAACCTTGCTGATTTATGCATACCAAGAGCTACGTGATCCCGTAAAGAGGAAGTTGGAGAGCAGCACCAACTCCAACATTCGGGAGGTAGGAACGCTTCGCAAAACCACAGGTACTCCTGGATCAGGGCCATTATCATCAACCCCAACAAATTCCAATATTCATAACGAGTTTGAAAGGAAAACTGTGAAAAATAGCAATTTAGAAGCAGCCAAAAAACCCTCCTCTCCACCAGTCCAAAGACAAGGAATTGGCCATGGAGCACATGAAGGGGAAGCTCTACATTATCCGATTACTCAGATGGACAAGGAAATTTTGAAGAAACCTTTGCCACCGCTCCCAGCTGGAACAGTGGATGCAACAAAGGAATTTGATGACATTTCACTGCCTCCACATATTCCCCTTGCTTCACCTGATTATGACGATGTCTAGAGAAGTTTTCCGTTCTCGCGACGTGCCCAACAAAAAAATGTTTCAAGTCAATTGTTTCTCTGTCCATTCACACTGGCGTTATTCTATGAAGGTCCTTCTAATCTCAAGTATTCCATATATTTAATATTTTGTGATTATCTTGAATGGCATTGCATTGCTTGACTGTTGTATTAAACTATACAAAACCTAAATAATTCATTGCATTGTATTTCTTGAATAGATTAATTAAAGCTCTTGACCTTGGCTGTTTGAAGACACCATTTCCTACCTCACGTTACATTTCATATTATTATTCTCTCGTATCTGCATTACCTCTGCACTGACTCCGTCATCCATTCATAATGAAAGCTTTATTTTCTCTCACTACTACTATATTGCGTAACATAATTTACTGACCTCATTTTATCTCCCTGTCCTTATAAAAAATAACAAACTTTTTTATTTCCAACTTTTCTTACGTCCACGCGAAAAGACTTGTACATATTGGATAACAGCCATAACCTTTATTACGTAAGTTATGCAGGGACCAAACTATGCCAGACTGCAGCTCTGAATCTTGTCTCTCTCTCTCAAGCCAGCACTCAAGTGGGAAGTAGCAGGGAGCAAGCAATATTTTGATCCTCAGCAGAAACATTGGGGCGACCGGCATAATTTGCATGTTTACTTATTCACACAGTATAGTGGCAAGTTGTAAGAGCACTTTTCCGGCTTTCATCAATATCAGCATTACTCACCAACCAAGTTAAATGAGCCGGTTGACTTGCATTCACAAAAGTGCATTAAAACATTAAATATGTAGCTAAGACCTCGGTAAGAAAATAATCATGTGTGTGGATGTATTTATGTGAGGAGCATAGACTTTACATTGGCAATATAACTTTTATGTTCTGCTTGACGGTTATTCTTGTTCCTGAAGAAGATTCCTCTCCGAAAGTAAGTCCAAAGTTTTTCATCCCGTTGTTGGTAAAATACATATATTACTCACAAGCACCACATGGAACCGGTCAGAAAGCTGGAAGCCAACATGCAATTCTCGGCTTCGTGCTCAAGTTTTTTCAAGACACGTTATAATATATGAAGTTTCAAAGTCAGGAACTCTCAGCGTAACGTCATTACAGCCTCTACATAGTCTCAATTCTACATAAATGAGTCTATGCAATGCAAGCAAGCTTATATATGAAAAGGGGGATTCGATGCTGGAAGCATTAAAAGATAATATCACGCTTAGGCAGCATTGCATGTTCGGTTAAAATCGTCATCAACAAACAACAATAGTGTGCATATTTGCATACGTGCATGGTTTGATATACCATAGTTAAAAGTACATGCAATAATATAGTTTAGTTTGGCATAATATTCTTTAGCCCTAGAAAAGGAGACCCGATTAATCTTTTACCCGCATGTGGCTAGTTTCAAGTAATGGACTGTATGAGTTTACCCTACTCCAGTCTCCTCGGCTATGCTCGGCTTTTCCGGATTTCTGGTTCTGGTTGAGTCAATACTTCACGACTATGAGCAGAGTATTAGTGCTCTCTTGAGCTTTATATTGGAGAACTAGACTAGAGTACGTAAACCATGTGGATTTTATATGACGGTTTGGGATTCAAACTCTCACTTGAGTGCTAGAGTACATGCATATGTTTTGAAAACACGAGTGAGCAAATTGCATGTTGAAAGTGTTTTGCTTGTGCATTAATATTTCGACTGTGAGCTTGGAACACCCAACTATACGGCCAGTGAATGTAGTCAAGCGTGCATTTATAGGCTACATCCATATAGATGCATTTATTTTGTTTATGGCAGTTTCTCGTTTTTTTTGCAACATCACAAAAAATGCCATTCTTCACAAGTAATGGGTTTTATATTTTACATTCAATTTATTTACAATGGGGAAATGCGTTGAGAATGGAGTTTCATGTATGGAAAGTTTTGTAGATCCTTTTGGCTTCAATTTATATAAAACTTGTCCGCAATAAAGGGGAGCGTAGAATAAAACATGAAACTTATAGTGTATACCTAACGACACAGCGGAGTGTAATGATTGCAGACCGCTTTTGTTTTGAAGAGGAACCCATTGTTGTGTTTATCTTTCCATTTTCCTGGTTTGGTCCTACAATTTCACTTCCTTTTTTTGCAAAGCGTCTCTTTCTCTCACTCTTTGAGGCTGAAACAGAAGCAAACCAAAACGGTAGTGGAGAGGAAGGAATAGAGACAAACATTCTAGACTAGATTTCAGCCCTCTCGTTCATAATACACGGTTTTAGGTTGTCAGTATGCAGCAGAGCACATCATCTCCTTAATATATTATACAAGGATATACATACATTGGCCGCATTATGAATGCATGTATCCGTATGTATTATGCATAAAGGAAAAATGCAATGCACGAGAAGGTTGGAAGGGAAAACCCCGTGAAAGTGAAACGAAGAAGATTTGAATTGGAAAGTAGTTGCTCGACTTCTCATTGACTTAGTGCGCTGCATATATACACAGACACATTGGTGCTTGTGTACAAACATACATTGTATAACGTGGGATTTTTTTTTGCTGATGATCAAGACACATCCAATAACTGACTCTATTACGACTGGGAAGGGTTTGACAGGAGGAAAGGCAAAAAAATGTGCAGAAAATAGTAAATAATATGGTTTATTTTTCGCAATAAGAGTTCAGCTTTTTTAACTAATCCAATTCATTCAGAAGCTATAAAGAAGGAGAAGAATAAATGTTAGCCTCAGCTTAGCCAAAGTGAATGTAGAAGAGTGAGAGTTTGCATGTGTGTAATCTTGTAAAGTTTTATTTTTTTCATGTAAAAATATCGCTGACTAATCTCGGTTGTTGTTGAAGAGCAGCTTTCGAGCAATGGCACACTAGTAATCCTGTTGTGATCCTCACCAATAACGATCTAAAGTCGTAATAACTTTTACTGTCTCTTTCGCTAAAGTACGTATCGTCTGAAAAATATGGTGTGACGTGATGTATATTACTTCTGCTGCTGCTACGTCTACACGTACAATAGTTCCAATACTTTCTCTTCTCGATAAGACTAATCCGTTGGACCTTGGGTTCTACAGATCATAGACATTATTATAGGCAAAGTGGAATTAGCTTGTTTATACTGGATACACGTTTGAGATATCTTGCTAAAGAGTTTCATGTAGAGATTTGCAGTTATCATTTAAGAAAATATTTGGTAAAAGTGACTGAAAATAGCTTCCTTGGCGAAGTAAACAGATTCGAATACGATTGCTACATGAACTTGCTACACCTTTTTGTGTATGAATTAGCCTCTCGAACTCCTACTCATCCTACGAATTGGCAATGTTGTCACAGGATGATGATTATCTGCATACGCTGAAGAGATGGAAACAATCTTGGGACTAAGTTGGGACATGCAGTTGGAGTGCTGTTTGTTGTTTGCTCCTTGTATAGAGGAGTAGCATCGTATTTTTGTTGACGTGACTCGGATGAGTGCTGTGGACGTGACGAATATTCGAGGAACTATGACGAGGCCGATTATAATCAGCAACTGCAACTAAACAGACGCAGTTTGGGATGTCCAACACATCACCTATCCTCAGTAATGAAGGAATGGTGTTAAGAGATGCTGTTGTTATTGTTGCACAGCATTGCTAATTGATTATTGCAAATTTTTACTGGTTCGGCATTAGCATATTTGTCTACACAGTTTCGCTTCAAAAACATAATAGAAACGTGAGCGAAGAAGACATAATTCAATATTGAGCACGTCTCTTGAGATTATTGAATTTATCTGACAAAGAATTTTAAAGCTGTAGAATATTCGATATTTGCATGATTTTACATGCGAATCAGGCACAAACCCAGGTTTGCATTTGACATTGAAGAAAGTGTGTTTCTTTTTTATACAAAACCGTTGCAGAGTCATGAAATGTGTGAAAAGATAGCAAAAGTCTTAAAATCATAATCTGAAAACTGCAGAAATTCTCAAAAGGGAAAGTGACTTATTTGTGTAAAAATGTGTTTCCTAACGCTAAGAGGCTTAGTATATTTTGGAGCTAGTATTCATGTTTTTCATGGAATACAGCTCATGCTCAGTATGTGCTATAACTTGTTTTCGGATGGGGTAAGAATTCATTTGCTATTTGTATTTATTTCAGTAACATTAGAAAATCATGACCTACGACCGATATTTATTAATTTCCTCTTTGTATTGTTTCGTAGAGGGACTATTACGTGTCAAGAGTGGATATTATTTTCAACTGGTGCTTTCTAGTATTAGGCATTTTCATATTTCGAGGTGTTGAACAGGTAAAAAACTAAATAATTAAAATAAATAAATATTTGTAATTTAAAGTTGAGTGTATTAAACTTAATGAATTAACATTGATTTTCATTTCAGCAATCAAAGACATTTATTCGCTGGCCCACAGTCGGATTCACAATAATTCTCGCCGCCAGATTTATTGTAGAGTTGTTAAAACAGTATCAATGGGAAAGGGACGCAATTTATCAAACCTTAAAATCCCTTGGTCCCTTTACTTACACCAACATGAGTATTGACGTGGACCCTCTCATTTCCGCCGCAGTGGGAATTTATATTTTCATTCTTTTTGTGTACAACCACTCCCTCGAGTACTCACCAGACGGTCACCGTCACCAAGATGACTTATCCGCAGCCAATGGCTCACTCCCATTTCATCATCATCGCAACTCCTCCTCATCAACCACCGGCCCGAGGACGGGTGGCGCAGGCGGTAATCAGCGACGAAACGTTTGTCATCGGAGAAACTCTTCCTCTGGCTACCCAAGTGATTCTTCTGATACGGCACG
The DNA here is from genome assembly GCA_034697805.1 of Orchesella bifasciata. Lineage (NCBI taxonomy): Eukaryota > Metazoa > Arthropoda > Collembola > Entomobryomorpha > Orchesellidae > Orchesella > Orchesella bifasciata. The sequence continues at coordinate 22,388 of JAQGAP010000616.1, forward strand.
CCTTATCCCAAGGACTAGCTCAGCTTCTGGAGATGCCAACAATAATACCAGTGATGCATTACTCATCAACATGGGTGGAAACAATGAGTCACTCTCTGCCGTCACCACTGTTCCAAATCCACTTTATGAGTATGACCAAGCAATTCGAATGGATGTAAGGAGGCCACCTCCTCCAAGGTCACAGTTGATTGAGCAACAGCATGGCCAAGGGAGTATCCAATACAAGGTAGAATCCGTGTAAAAGGGTTCAGCCTCTCCACACTCAAACGTACTTAACTGACATTCTGACATAAGTAACTGTCAGTGTAGTCTATCAATTCATAAGCCGATGGAAACAGTTCATTAATTCTTTAAATTGACAAGATTGGTTCGAGACTATTAGAATTTGGAACCATACTAAATTGTTTTATTTTCGTATTTATACCGTTTACTCTTACTCCTTGTGACCAAGACCAAACAGTTACCTTAAGAGTAGCTACTTTAGCAATCAATTAGTTGAGTTTTACATAATGTACCATGCGCTCATACTTCAGAAATATCCTGTCTTACACAAAGCGCCTCTATTAATCTCTATCGTCAACTGTTAGCTAGCTCACTATATGTGTTCAGTTCAAATCATAGTCGTGAGACCTTCATTGACTTTCTAGTTATCCTGGAACCAATAGTTGGTTTGTGTTATTACTCCTCTTGCATAGATCGATAAGTGAGGATAAGCAAGCTGTTACATTATGGCTTATGTATTCTTAAAAAATCAAACCTTTGTCTACTCCATCATTATCATGAGTATAATTAAAGTATGAAAAGTTGACTATTTCAATATCGAAATACTCAATTTTAATTAGAGTCTTCAAGAAAAATCAACCAATTTGAAAAGCTAAAATAAGCCACGGTGACTAGATACACCTATTACTTTGTGGACTTTTTGCTGTAAAAGAAACGACTTACACCTAAATTAGACCTTTTGAAAATTAAGTATTACAATTTACAAACTGAAAAACAAACTCTACAGCGAATCTTGTAGTTTCAACCAAAATTTAAAACCCCATTTTTATTATAAATACACGTATGTATTTAACATATTATCTGCACCCTGTCTACACACACGAAGGAAAATTTTTGCCTTGAACTTGATTCTTCTCTTGTGACTGCATGTAAAAGCTATAATTACAAATAAGGCTGATTATTTCTGAAATAGCGGAATATACTACCACTAGTCAACTAGTCAAATGACTTCACATTTTAATATAAATAGGCTGGATTTTAGCTTAGCTTTTGGTAGGAAAGTGAACGACCAGTAATAATTTTAGATTTGGAAAGAAACGATAAAAATAGTAGCTATAAATGCAATTTTTTAGAAAATTTACAAATAATGGACGTCTTCGTCTTTGTAATACTTAATATAATGATGAATGGATGTGCTATTAATATTGCTGTTATTTGATAAATACGCAAGTACGGTTTTGTGTAAGGTGTAACTGAATGAAGGTAGAAAGTGTGAATTTAGACTAACGACGAAACTCTACATCTACAACTCAAATGCTCTACTACATTATTTTAATTGCATTTTGCTAATCCTTATAAATTACAATCCTTTCGATTGTTGTTCCTCTTTCCGCGAAGCGTTCTCTCGCTGTAAAATATCATATAAATACTGATTGTGCTCAAAAATAATTTTTATGATACTCTTCTTGTAAAAATCTGAACTTGCGTTGTAATTTGTAATGTGTAGATTTCCGGAACTCGTGGAATACTGCTTTCACCTTCTTATCTCTATTATTATTATCCATTTGACTATCCAATGTCAATGTTTGTACTTTGTAGAAGAAGATATTGGTGTCAAATGTCAAACAACCCAACGTCGTTGTCAACTTTTCCTTGTTACGAGTGTATGCAAATATTAAGGCTAAAAGTGTCATGTGATGCATGATAAAAATGTATACACGTTACAACAAGGTGATTAAATTACCTTAATAAATAGTTGCCAAACTAAGAATTGTTTGAATATTTATGCCATGCCGAAAATTCATATGACTGAATGAAACACTAAGATTTAGATTTGACGTATTTTGCTCAGCCGAAATAGGTAGTTGGTTTAGAATATTTGTATGCAACTAACTAAATACCTAGTTTGTATAAGGCTATTTATGAGAGTGTGAAAGAAAGAAGATATGCTGAACTTGAACTTTTGTATGATTCATGTGACTTTGTCGGCCGATATTTTTCAAGTTGTTTTAGAATTACGTAAGTGGTTCATTTTGAACCAGAAACTAAACGTACGACTTTATAATTTGCATGTTATATATAATGTTTGAGAAATTATCACCGAAAAGCAAATGGCTTGAAAAAATGTTCCTCTAATTGGCTCCGTATTAATAATTTTGTATGTATGTAAAACGGCTTCTTTCAAGGTGGTTCGAGTTCCTACATTTCAGTGCTGCTGATCTTGCAAAAATAATTGCTGTGAAAATTATTCTACAAAAAACATGCATAATATACTCTCTAAGGGAAATGTTTGTTTTGAAACCGTATGTTGTATGATGATATCAAATAAATGACATTCCAAAAACCGTTATGCTAAAACAATCCAGTTTGAGAATTTTCTGCTGTCTACTGCATATTAAATTTCCTTTCCTGCCTTGGTATCTTGAATTGGGGAGTAATTACCGTGTTTACTTAACATCTTTCAACTCATCTTGTCAGATTGAGTATTTTAATTAGCCAAGAAATGCAAACAGATCATTCCAACACATGCTTAAATCATGTCATCTCACGCATCTCCAAATGAAGAGTTTTCTTACGGTGGCAAACCGCAAGAATTTTTATTATGCCGACACCGACGTGGAAAAGTTCTTGAAGAAGAAGTGTTTGATACTGCACCTTCCAAACACCAAAGTTCGAGTTTTTAAGTGGATGCTGCCCATCTGCTTTCACATGTGGAGTCATTTTTCGAACCATTTATTCATTCTTTCTGCTCCCACGTCACATCACATCACATGCCACACTTTTTAAAATACCATGCCGTACCTAAATCATCGTATCAATTTTTTCTCTTGCACTAAAAGGCCCATTTTAGTCCACGAAATACTTGGTTGACTGTAGCAAATTGCAAAATAAGCAAGTAGGTAAGTGTTCCCTTGCACAAAAAACAGACATTTAGCATCACCATATCATATCAAACATAAAAAAGCCACACATCTCCAGTTTCGCGCAACCATGCACATTAAAGCAGTTGAATACATTTTATTCACTTTCCCAACTTTATGGGAGTACACACACACCAGAGCATTTCAGGATAAGATAAGACCAACAAGATACATTTTAACGGCTACGGTTAATACAACAAAGCGCAAGTTGTTTCTTTCAAGTTTAAAGTAGTAGATGCTGAGAAGAGGTGGAGAAAAAAAGTCAGCGTGTTCTTTCTAGGTTTTTTGGCAAATGGGACGAATTTATTTTTGGACGTGTGGTTCCCGTTTCTACATTTCTTATTCCTAATTCCATGTCACTGACTTGCTACTTGTGAGAGTATATCCCTCCATGCAATCCCTATTCAGTTATCTCTGATATAGTCAAAGAGTATGATAGTACGTTCGTAGTTTGCGTCAAATGATGCGATCTGAAACAGAAGCGGTTTACATTGCGTTTTGCATGACATTATCTCAACTCTCCGTACTATATTCACTTCAGAGTCAGACTCCGCTCTCCGCTATTGACTTTTTTATACACAGAGGAATAAGTGATAAAGATATAAATGAACATGTCAAGATGTTGAATTGGAAGTATTAGAACTACAAACACACTACCACACCAAACCACGCTAGTTGGGTTGATCATCATCAATCCATCTCATCGCTTTGGGTATGGATTAGTATAGTAGTTTTGAAGTGAAGAAACGGCAATTTTTTTTGCAAGTGTAGCCCATCACCACCGATGGAGTTGCGAATTGTAGTAAACCATTTCGTAGTTATATTTCATCCAAATTATCATAATATTGACCCTTTATGAGTGGGATTTTAAGTGATAAGTAAGTTAACGGAAACTCCGTTTGTATGAGAGTGTGAAAGCTTTCACATTTTGAAGAGAGCGTGGTGTGCAAAATCACGAGTTCAAAATGAGTAGCACTGTACGTATGTTGGCTTCAAAAATTCCCAAATTCTCACTCAAAGGGGTGGCTTACCTGGCGGCTGCAAATTTTTTGGTAGGTGAAATAATGAACTTGAATAGAAATGACAATCAAATATGTAGAAATTATGACAATGTTCGCTAACCCGTCAATTAATGTTGTACACAGGCTCGAGTACTTATCCTAGTGAAGAACTACATTGTTACTTATTTCCACTCAGAAATGGTAAATGTACTGTATTGTCTCATTATATATATAAAAAATAACGGATATACGGTGTATGTTAGTTTGACAAAGAAATTTGACACTGTTGCAGATCCTTATATATGGAGCCACTTTGGACACAAGGATATTACTCTTCTTCCAGGGAATTTATATGATACCCATGTTTTTGCTTGGGGTTCTTGTGTTTTATGGCATAGATAGGGTATGTGTAATATCGTAAATACTTAAATGGCCCAAACTAGGATATTTTTAGCTATGAGCAAAATTATTTAATCTCTGTGTAGGAATCGTTCAACCTGGTTTTATACCCAACGTTAATGCTCCTTTTCCTAATTTTAATTCGATACGGCTCCGAAGCAGCGTTACTAGTCCTTCACTGGGAGGAGCATAAACTGGATCAAACGCCGGAGCTTGTGTTCACGCTCGTCCAAGACATGTTATTTATTGGTCTGCTTCTTCTCTACATCTATGTTTGTCTTGCCTTTACACCAATCAAGCCAACACCTTTGGAGCTTCTTGAAGGTGGAAACGCTGGTCTTGCCTCCGCAGCCACTGCACAAGGTAACTTGATACCTGTGCAGGCTTCAGCGCAACAGCAGACCGATCCTGGTCTAGTTCCTTCCACATCACAGCAGCAGCAGTCTCCGTCTCAGCTACAAATACCTCAAAACAACTTGGCCATTGCTGCCAAAGCCTCTCTACCAGGTCCAGACTCACAAGGGTTTAATTACGCGTTAAGAAGAAATATTGATCAAATACCAAAGGACTCTTCGGACAAAGCCATGCTGGATGATATCGAACGACAAAGACAACGAAACTCTTTAATTTTACGAGAAAGTGAACAAGGTAAAATAGCAGGTAGTAGCACTACCGGCGTGATTGAGACTGATCTCGATGCTGTTCCAGTAGCAGCCCCCATTGAGTCAAAACCACCAGTAGCGGTACTGGAAGAAGAGCCTCCCGCTGTGGTTGTGAAACTGCCAAAGTTCATGATCAGAGCTGCGCGTGAGGCTGCGCTGATGGCTAATAAAAAACAGGATCCTGACAAACAAGCAGAACCTGAAGTTGATTTTTGGGGGTCGTCGAATGGAGATGGAGATACAAACGCTAGCGCTGCCTCAAAACCAGATGGTTTTAAAACCACGTCCGTTTGACGTTTTTGTTACTTTATACGTGTTCGTCGATGTATCGGTTAAGATTTTCATTTCATTATGATTATATTATGCCTTTTAGCGTATGAATGTACATAATTATTATTATAATGTGATCCTATATATGCAGCGCGCATCAGCCATATAATACGTACAGTAAATGCCCTTATAAGCTTTGAAACAAGTATATATTATAATGATTGTTCATGTATAGGTTTATTGGGGAAGTTACTCCACCCATTTGCCAAGCTGGATAATTTGAATTCAAGTGAGAACTTTTAATAAAACCATTTAAAAAATTAATAGTAATGCATATAGTAGTATGGTCTGTGAAGGCCAATACTTCGTCGGAGGGGTCGAAAAGTGATTCGGTATATCTCTGTATACTTTCTAAAATATTTATCCTCTGCTGGATCAGAATTCAAACTCTCAATGTTGTGATGAGGAAAATCCCTAAAAATTTAGACTTTAACTAATTTCCGGTGAAGGAATATCAAACTTTGCTTAAAAATAATGTATATATTATGTTATTTCTTACTTTTTGAGCATACGCTTCCAGAACTGAGCATTAGTTGGTCCCAATGCCCCCCTAATTTCAGAGCAGGTATTTCGCAGTCGTATAACATTTAGGGAACTACAGCACCTTGCTATCTTCACAATGACTTCAGGAGGCATCCATGCTAATGAGCGAATCTCAAAAGATAGAGCATCAATATCGTCCATAATTTGATAGCAAAAATTTCGCTTCACTTCAGTGGCAAAAGTGGTTGCCTTGAAATCAATCATTTTCAAATACTCTCGAGCCTTCTTAGAGTTGGGGAGCATTTGGTAATTGGAAAACTCAGAAACGGAGACTTGAGAGTTTCTGTGAGTTCCAGGTCCATTTGCTACACTTGCAAAAAAAATTCAAAACGTATTGTTCGTTGTCAAACGCATAATTTTTTATTACAGATTTTAATTATACTAACTAACCAACAAGAAAAATGTCAGAGCCGTCATGAATAAGGCTTACAGCGATATTTTCAGAGTAAGCCTTTTGCATACTTGAGTTCACTGCTTGATTATGCTGAGGAATGGAATCAGGATTATTCACTGATAAAACAACCAGAGAGCCGTCCCCACTCTCTTTAGATGTAAGGGGACGAGGAGTAGTTACATCAACTGAATCAGCTTTCTTTTCAAGGGGAATAGAATCAGTTGACTGGTCCGTTGGGGAACCATATCCTTTGGTTTTTTCGTCACTACTATTTACCAAAGATTCAGCAGGTACGAATGGCAATGAATATTCCTTCATCACTACCGCTTTATACAGCACGTTATGGAGGCTACCTTTCTTCACTATTATATCTTGTAAACGCTTTGTCAATCTGAGGCACAAAATATACTAAGATGAATTTTAAAATTAAATGAGTCCATGAATTTTGACATAAGTGTCTTATTATAATTAGCAAGTATTACAGAGGCACGCTCTCATCTCTTGTCATATCACTCAAAACCTCGACTGTGAAATCCGGTTCTGAATCAATGATTGGAACGAAGCCAGTTTCAATCATGCATACGTGAATGAGTCGACATAGAATTTCAGGAAATGCTATATCTTTTCCTGGATTCAGTATGTGAGCTATGTGAGAAGGGAATCCGGTTTCTTCATTGATATCCTGAAGTCTCGTTCCAGCGTTACGTTGCATATTTCTGACGGACTTTTGTGTTTTGGCTGAGAGTAATAAAATGTAGGTCAAGAAACTAGCTTCATAAAATTGCATAGGTTTTGTATTTTAAATGCGATGTTTCTTTCCACCTTCATAATAATTTGCAACTAGCAATAAACATGTTTCTATGACTGATCGTGCGATACTAGCATCCGACGAAGACAGGAAGTGTTATAAACCTGCAATCCCAGCATCTTTGTGAATCAATCAACGATTACTGTTCTGAGCAATAAAGTTTCTTTGTCTATTCATATTTTATTTGGATAACCAAAGCATTAATAACAATAATTATTGAATGAGATAAATTATAAAAAACCGAACAATGAATTATATATCCCTTGAGCGGTTACAGCAATAAATTTGAAGAATGGGTTGATGAGTATTTAAAAATTTCAAAAAGAACAACTACTTTCGGTGGTCATTGGTAAAACAGTTGGCACGAAAACTTCATAATCCGCAACGACAAACTGATAGGATGGAGTTAATACAGCTGTTGTATTTTCATAAACGGCACTACTATTTATTTGTCTCGGGCTTCCTTCCGGTTCCAGTGGTTTGGCTGTGCCATTAGTACCCTGTTTTTGTTGCTGCTGCTGTGGTTGATGCTCCCCGTTTTGATTGTTGTACTGATTGTCGAGTTCATAAGAATGAGGTAGATTTGAGTAAGAATCCGTGTTGGAGTTACAATTGGAAGAGATGTAAAGGTCAGCTCCAGCTCCGAATATGGGTCCGCTACTGCAAAAAGAGAAATAATGAAATGGGGTCAGTGGGATGTACAGTTGAATGAAAAGATTACAAAATGCAATTTA
>JAQGAP010000617.1:0-30391 GCA_034697805.1 Orchesella bifasciata
TGAAAAGCAAATATTAATGGTAAGTATTGGAAATAATGTATGCCAGTTAACACTCGTCATAAGACTTTGGTAATCCTACTGTCAATATAATGTAAATCACCTTTGCTGTGTTAATTTTATGAAACTGAAAAAGTACATCAAGAAACAATCTGAATAACAGAGAATGAATGTAAATGGAACGTAAACAAATATTCTAAACATGGAGGACGATTCTTCCGAAATTCGATGATACGTTATGTCGTCATAGGTAAGTAAATTTCATACTTCTGGTATATTTACGTATTTTGTGTTACGTTCAACGCTTGGAATTTACTATTTTAGGCTAGAAACCCGGCTAATTTTTCGTGTATTACTACTAACAAACGATCCAGTTCCAACTGTGCAATTGTATTGTATGAAGGCGGTAACGCGTGCAATATCCCACTATTACTATCTCGCCCTTCTCTTTGTTCATTATGTCGTATGAATTTGAGCATATGCAGAATTTCGTCTTATCGTTGTAACTCTGTATTTTCTTCTCATCTACTCCAGAGAGAAACGAACAAGAAGCTGATAAAATATTTGTAGTTCATTTGGGTGTGCTCGACAAGAGAGGAGTCGGATATTCCTTAATTTAATTGTTTGTGAAATTAATTAATTAATTAATTGTCACTGATTGGTAAATTCTTTCCTAAGATATAACTAACTGGTGGAGCCACTTCAGGAGTGTGTTTTTAGCTTTTTTGTAGAATAGAAAGTTGAGATTATCAATCGAAAGGTGATAGGATAGACAGTAAGGAGTCAATTAAGTATTTGGGGAGGCGGTTTACTATTTGACGTTTAGCCATTGAAATAAACTGGTCATACCAGTTTTTCGACCAGGTATGGAGCCTGCTCCAAAAATGGTGGAGGAAATTTTCCCATTGGAGGTAAGTAAATATTTTTAAGAAATATATGTGACAAATAATAACCTAGTGAATAAAGTTGTTTTGTTTCTAAAGTTCGAAACGACTTCTACTAATAATTTTTATTGTTCGTAAAGGTGTGGGAGATGATCCTGGATGAAGTCGAGTCGCCTTTGGATTTAAGCAACTGCTCAAAGACCTGTACAGCATGGATGAAACTTTTGAAGAAAAAAAGGACAACGTATCTAATGGCAGAGGTAAGATTTAGTGTTAAATCATCATTTGAGATCATAAAAGAAAAGAAAACTGTTTTTCATCAGTGATTGTCATTGTTAATGTAATAATGTATGCAATTTCACACAGGTATTTCCCATCCTTCGCAAATATTTGGATGCTGAGGAAGAAGATGATGATGATTCCAATGCAAGTGATATCGCGGACGAACGTCCAGGTACAATTTTGAACATGCGGCTTGTATGCAAATCCTGGAAGTTTGGGGTCGACAACGACATCCAAAATGATCGCAATCATTCCAATATTGGGTTTGATACAAGTGTTGATAAGGAGGATGTGGACCCGTTTAACCTACGTCCAATTCGACCTAGTTATGCTGCTTATGAGTTCTCGGTTATCTACGATGGCACGCTTTCCGACTTTGTTAATTCCGATCTTGATACAGACACCAACCCTTTCATCAGCAGATTCATTTCCTATGACGAACGAATGTGTTATTGCTACAACATACAGCGTGACGCCAGGAAAGTAACTGCGGTTCGAAAAGATTTCACTCTGCTTTTGAAGCTCTATGGTAGTCACATTTGGCATGCCATATTGGACTTGCATGTGTGGAAAGAAGACATCGGATACAATCAGAGAATGGCTTACAATTTGGTTAAACGATTCCTTGACCTTATGCCCAACTTGAGGACCCTACAGGTTATGTTCCATTTAGATGAGTGTATTTCTATCACTCATTCTACTCTTCGCCAAATTGAGCCCGACCTGGCTAAACAGCTCAAGAAAAAGCCTCTTCCAAAACTGGTCCATCTTACAACATTGACTATGAAGGATGTGCCAGCCCCCTTGGAAAATGGATTGCTTATGAAGAACCAACACATACTGAAGTTATCTTTCGAAAGTACTCCTTCGGAATTAACACCAGCAACTGCGCTTCCAGACTTCTTAAAGGACTTGCCAATGGAAAATCTGGAAGAATGGAAAACTAGTGTCAACAGCGAGGATGATCTTACTACACTGGAAACGCTTCCATGGCCAGTGAATTCTCTTCGAATTCATTTCCAAAATGTGAAATTGGATTCATGTTTCCAGAGCGTGTCTGCGTCTCAAATAAGCAGTACACTCAAGCACCTGATTGTTTGTCCTCTGAAGGAAAAAGATGTTGTTGGTGGGACGGGCAATTTGGAAACGCCACATTTAAAGGCATTGGAAATGATTGTTCCAGCTAAACTAAAAAATGTTGACTTCCTTTTGCCAATCTGTGCCACATTGGTCAATCTGAAGCTAACGATGAAGATGGATGCAAGAAAAGATGCAGATAGAGTTCACGCCATGACCACTCGCTCGGTGAAGAAGAATGCAGATGAGTCACGGATTGAGTTTGATGGGTACACAAGTCGCATGCAGGAATCCAACATCTGGACCCTTCTCCCTGTGTTAAAGCGATTGAAAATTGTGAAGAAAGTGGAATGGGTATCACCGTTGGAAGGTTCTTGTCACGGGACTTGCTTTATGGTTAAAGAGAATGAATCCACAAGAGAAGAATACAACGCTCTCCAGCGAAATCAGAATTGACCCGGAAGTGCAATTAATTGAAGTCTACGCAATCACTAGAAATAATAATAATTATATGAAAGGTAGGATCGGATACTGCTAAATGTGATGTAATGTAGATGCTGCTAGATGTGAGACTTATATTATAATTATTTATTTAAATTTCAGTTGTAAATTGTTACTACCTGTGTTTGTTGAAATAACTATTTTAGATGGATGATAGAAAATTGAATGTATTGTGTTGTAAAAGTGGTTACAACAACCCTCCCAGCATGGGCGATTGGATTATGGGAGCTCAATGTTTTGCTTTTGTCATTGTTGTATAGTTCTAGTGTATTAAGATTATAATGGTTGGAAAAAAATACTGATTATGAGTGTGTACTATCATCTGACAAATATACTAGAAATGATATGATCGAATATCTATGCTATTTGATGTTACTAGATGTTGATAATTAAGTAAACTTATGTTATTTAATTACGCTTTGACATGAACCTATGATAATAAAAAATAACAAATGACTAATCAACTTCAACTTATTTTATTAAACAAGGCTGCCTATGTATGCATTGTACGTGAAATTATATCAAGTTACAACAGAAGTAAAGCAAGGAATCATCTTATTCACTTTTTTGAAACGATTTATGCTCTACTCGATCCAGTCGAAAAACGTTACATTGAGTGTTATGCTCAAGTCTACAGTTTTACTCCCGAACCTTAATCCAATTAAGCTCATTTTGCAACGTACTACTCACAGTACATTTACGTTTCCTCCTTCTGATATAAATTTAGTTATGGGTGTAGTTTGAAGACTGCTTCAGGCTGAGTAAATAAAGCATGGCATTCTAGAAGTACCCAAGCGTGTGAAGCCCATTCGGTAAATTTCTGATCCTTAAGGAATTTAAGGAAACAAAGTTATTTAGTCAAGAAGTCATTAGCTGTCGCCCGACGTGACTCAATTTATATAATACAGATATGCAAGGATGTATACTGAAGTTGGGCAGGATGAAGCTATATGAGCTGAAAAACATTATGTAAGTAGTTGACAAAACATAACTCGTAGAGTAGCTATACATTCATAGGAAAGTAAATTTTGCCTGTTCATTTACTTTAATTAGCCAATCATCAATGTTAGGGATCAGAACTAGGACTATTGCAATTGATGCAACTCTGCTACATTAGCAAAGATACGGAACTCAAACTGGACTCAAATTTTGTCTAAATAATTATTTTCTCAACTACAGCTTTCACTGTGCTTTGACATTGCATAAAAATATTGTTTCTCTTCGATGGGTCGTAATTAGCTGCTCCAATTACAATGTGTACTGAACGTAGTTTTATGTTGTGTTTTTCTTTTATAAGATAAATGACGAGGACTAAGGGTAACCTTAAAATACGTCCGTATTCCTACAACTAAAACCTTCATAGCGTTCGTTACCTTATACATCAAACAGCAGCTTCCGGAAAATGATCCGTGTTGGCGTTGTATTTAATTTGCTAGTTGCTTAAACAGATTTTCGCATTACCCCTCTTCCCATCTCTCACGTTCTTATGTAATCAGGAAGCATGCACCTGTTTTGAGTAATCCGAGTAGATATGTATATACATTTAACGATTGGTTTTGTAAGCTTATCTCTGTTTGTGTTACAAGAAAACATCCTGGATTACACAACGCAAGTAGTAAGTAGTCTATTAGGGGAAAGAAGTTGGATGGAATATTATGGAAACAAAAGGGAGCTCTACATGAGTCCATTGTTTGCTTTAATGTATCAAAGATGCTTCCCCGGAAGTCAGAGATGTGTTTTGGTGATTCTCTATCCGTCCTCACTCATTTTCATTTGTTTCGTTTCGCGTTTTTTCCCTTTTCCCTCTTACTTTTCCTTTCACTGTCAATACGGTTGATGGCATTCAATAAATCATTTTTCATACCCCATGAACCACAATTGGAAGTACTCAACTCAAATATACACTTCCATTTTCAGTGTATGCCAAAAGCTCACAAGGAGAAATGACGTGTTCGCCCTGTCGAGTTTACTCCAGATTCCAAGACAATACAGCATATTGCTTTGTTGTCAATAAAAGCTTTCAATATTATTTGGACTTGCTTTTGTTTTTAGCAGGCAAACTACATATTGCCATGTGTCATAGTTTGTTATGGCGTTTTCTAACACAAGAAGGGAATTCGGTTATGAAAATCAGCATGTTTCCTGGCAAGTATAGGTCTACAAAAATGTATGAAAATCAAATGCATTGAGACTCCCATTGAAAATGGGGATGTGAAAAGGGAGTAAATAGAATTTTTTAGAATTTTTCATTCATTTCAAGACACTCGGTCCTTTGCCTCTGGATCTACGTAAGTATAGCATGACGTCGCATCCAGTTGTGTGATACAACAAAATAATGACGACTCTCTAATGGAATATGATATCTAAAGCTTAAAGTCATTTACTTACCAGTGCAGAATACGAAGAGGGAGACGGTGCCAGCATTCACGGTAACTCCTTTAAAAGCCATTTCGATGAGATGTTTATGCTCAGCAGATAAAGAGTTTAGAAGAACAGGAAAAAAACTTCTCTTTAAGCTATTTTCTTTTTCTCCGGAGAAGAACGTGGAGTAGTGACGACTGGGTTGGTCCAATCAAATTCCCTTGTATTCAAGCGGAAGGACTTTTTCTTGGGCTCATGAAACTTGTTCTCACCGCCCAAAGGAATCCAATGTATTCCAATATCTGACTCCGTTTTGTAAACAATATTGTTGATTTACACTTGACTTTTTCTTTCTCTCTGTGTCTCGTTTTCTGATTTTACTTTGGAGACGAAGTTTATCTACTTGTAAAATATACGCTTGTCACAGAGAATAACTGAGGTTTCCAAAGATAAGCTTGAATGCAATGATAAACCATCAAATAAATAAGGGCACGAGCATTTCGTGCAAGAAAACAATATCACTTGCTTAAAAAGATTCACATGTACTTTTTTTTGTTACAGTTGACAAACCTCGGAGGAGGAAAAAGGAGAAAGCACTCGGATGTTTTTTATTCACAAAAAGTCCCAACAGATCAGATTCAGCAGTCTAGTTGCTTGGCCAAAACAAGAGAAATTAGCCTTGTAGAGTGCTTTTTTTATGCGTATATATACTTTATGGTGACAGAACGATGTATTCTTGGCAACAACAATGGGAAAACACGAACGGGTGCTTTTGTGTGGTATACAACACGCAGGTTACAACTGATAATGACAAACTTCTGGTCACCCCTCAAACAAATTTACCTTGGTGTACATACAAGATCTATATTTTCAATGTAGTGAAACGAATTCCGTAGCTTTTTTTGTGTCGGGCTCTCGTGCTTGTGCTCAAGTTCAGATGGAACGTTTCAATGCGAAGCTCTCCAACTAACTGAACAGAGTTGGGTGACGGAGGGATACTTTTCCTTGTGTGATTTTCCCCATTTGAACAACTCTCTCGCTGTGTGCATCCAATCTATATGAAACTGAAGCTGGCACATGTACAACACAAGGTATCTTTAGTTGATAAGACTGGCAAAGTTTGCAAAATGAAAGTTGGACTTGTGGGCTGTGTATCTAGGCTCCTTCCCTTATGTATATGATCTGCAAGGTACCCTTTCACTAACTACCAACAGCCATGAGCCAACCTACTCCACGTTTCTGGTGTAGAATAATACGTATTACAGTGAGTTGGCTTCACCAAAGCGTCACGAAAGAATGCCATTTTATCGATACAAAATTTTTATAAACCTTTCACAAAGCTGTGGCATTTGCTGTCCTGATGTATTCAAACCATACTGTGATAGCATTGACCATAATTATATGCTAAGTGAATTACTGTTCGAATAAAAATTCATAGTTATAATATGTTAATGAGAAAAGTTGTTCGGAATTTTTTTGCAATATCTTCCGTGTAAACGAGGCTTCCAGTACTAGTTTGTTTAATAATGTTATGCATCATACAACTGGTTCGCAAACGCAATTAATGATTGCTGGTAATTAGATATCGTAAAGATATATATGAGTTATAGTATACACTGTTATGAATATATTCAGAATTTTTATTACAATGCCCCTGTCATAATTCTCTATATAAACTTGATTAAAACTAAAATAGTTGGTAGTTGGTTAATTTCAAAATGTGCTGCTTTAATATCAACATTTTTTCCAATTTGCTCTTGTTGCACTTTGTTAAATTGCATTTTGGGTTGTATGAAATTATAGGTTGATTTTTGTGGTTGCATGTGTTTTTGTTATGTATGTTTACTTGAACATTTGTTGACCCATGAACTTCCAGTATGACAACATGACATTATATTATTATTAGAGAGACATTTTTTGCCAAACATTGCTGCGGCACAACTTTGCGGGTTCAGAGATCAAAGATTTCATGTTTCAGCCTCCACCCATCTTCTTTATAAAACTCGTTCTGAGTTCAGCGTGTTTAATTCGGGAAAAGACCCACTAATTGAACTGAATTGATGTGTTTATTCAAGTGACCGTGTTTATATTGTAGTACAACATTATAGTCCTATTATAGTCGGCATCTTCCAAATCTTTGAAGGCAAGTTATTCTTCAGCTTGCACCCAAAGAGGCGTGCTTGGTCTTTCCATGTATTTAGTATATTTTGGCAAATGAACGAAATGGAGCATTATAAGGTAATGATTTGCCAGGTTCAGAAGCAGATTCATAGAAAATAAAAACCACAATGATATCTGTTCATGATATTGTGTTTAAATATATATACATATATATTTAAAATGCGAGAGAAAATGATTAGTCATCAAGTCGTCGGATTTGTCGAGTCTGTAATGTCTGTCGAAAAATATTGATTTATATATGCTTCGTTGATTTTTGCACTTTATAGTATAATTAAGTGCATAGATAAAATTTACTGTGCATAATTGATAATTACGTTTCTTCGGATATCATCTTTCCTGTCGAATGTACATAATGCAATGAATTTAATCATAGCTTGAGTTTACTTGAGTTTTTAAACTTCGTTGGGGTCATCTGAGAAAATCCCTACGTGAATAACGTACGAATTTCTTTTATAAATATATGCATAATTTGCAATACACACAGATAATACTTCAGCCCTTAGTGCACGCTTTTATCAATGAATTATAGTAAAGACATGCAAAGTGGTGCTTTTCCACGATATAGTGAGTAGAAACAAGATGAATTCTGAATATGTGCTTAATGAGATTTTTTGCATAAATTCTTATCATTCATTTGTTGATGTTGATAAAATACCATGTTTATTTACTATTGGATGCAAGGTAGATGGCAGGTACTACAAATCCTTAGATAACCGTAATTGATGTCATACTTCAACCATACTACAAGAATCTACAAGAAATCAGAAACTAAAACGGAAACTAAAATTGAGGTAAT
This sequence comes from Orchesella bifasciata, assembly GCA_034697805.1. NCBI lineage: Eukaryota > Metazoa > Arthropoda > Collembola > Entomobryomorpha > Orchesellidae > Orchesella > Orchesella bifasciata. Next base: position 8,080 of record JAQGAP010000617.1, read on the forward strand.
TGCCAATAGTAGAGCCGACTATTCCGTGAAGCTTTACTTGTCATCGTCATGTAGCACAAGACAAATACTCCAAGCGCTATGTTCAGAAATACATATTTCTCACGGAATATTCATATTAGACTTATTCCAAGGAAATAGGTATTATGCATAATCACAAAAATACTTCAATCCCCAGCCATTCAGCATAACCAAACAATTTACAATATACATATGTCACCAGATATAAACCTTTTAACTTTACACAACGTTTAGAGTATTGGAACAGAACATTTCAAGTAGATTCTTTATCCTTAACTCACAAATCAGCGTCACAGTCAGAAGTCATAAGCTAACCGCTAATACAAAGCTGTAAACATATACATTTCATATATGTGTATGAGATGCCACACTAAGCCCGAAGAACATTACTGCTTCCATGGAGTTGGTATGGAATGAAACGTTCCCAAGCATAGTTGTCAGAAAACTACATGAAACATCCATCTATCGTGGAGAATGTTACTCGCAGCGATAAGACATCGTCATCCATACAAAGAAATCAGCTGCGGTTCCGCTCTCGCGTCCAATACTTGGAATACGTGCAGAAAGGATGAAATGGTACAGCCTCGACAAATGCACGGAGTCCCCAACAGCACCGATTTCCAAAAAGCCTCATAAGCGCTTCATGTACTAACTAACAATTTGCCAAACATAAAAAGCGGAAGAGAATTTCGAACTAATAGCATATGACATTACGACTGGGATGTACACAACACAACAATGAAACGTAACTACACATATTTAAAATTTTGAGCAGAATCAAACAAGTTTTATCATCGCAAAAGTGCATACGCATTTCATCATCTTCATATCCTGTTATTATGATAGGCTTATTAGTTCGCATACTGTAGTTTTTACAACTGTAAGTAGAAATGATAAAATATATAGGTCACTATCACAATTGCATTGTCATGAAATAACGAAGAGCTCAATGTTCAGCCTTAAACTCATTGTTCCCTTCTCCCAAAATAACACTGCAAGTTTGTGAGCATAAAAAGACGTGCTGGCGGGGACAGTCTGTTTACTGTGTCGTGCATTCCAGATGATTCTTTCGTACGATTCCCAACAATCCTTCTAGAAATGATTCGTATTGTATTATAGACAGTTCAATCCTTTTTATTAAGTCGCCCACGAATTGATAACCACGAATTACCTGCCAAGTTTTGTTGATAGTCTAAACTGTAACTAAATTAACTATTTTCCTCCTTTCAGGATGGTGGATTATAGTCGTTGGAAAGATATTGAGGTGAGTGTATTTTATTGAAAACTTAAAGCGGTTTGTTTACATAATTACGCATAAAACTATTAAAGAAACCAGAAGTTTTTTAAACTGTCAATAATCAATGAAGCATAGTTAAGTCAATCTGATTGTCTGAATTACATTTTTTACTGTATTTCGATTTAATGCATGTCAATTTTGACCTTTGTTAAAATAGGACAACAGACAAATGAATGAATTATCCTATATTTTATCATAGTAGGCTAGTCTTTGATAACTGAAAAACACCGTCGTAATTACCAGTAACTCCTAACTCGTTCATACCATAACTATCATCATACTTATCATTTGGTTTCCATGTATTCAATCGCTGCTCTCTTTATAATATCTTTATAATAACTAAAATGAATATAAATTATATTGAGGTCATTTCCAAAGTAAAATTTTGACGTTATCTTGTTACCATCGAATTTAGGTGTCGGATGATGAAGATGACACTCATCCGAACATTGATACCCCATCCCTTTTCCGCTGGCGTCACGAAGCTCGTGTCCAGCGGATGGAAGAAATGAAGCAGGAAAAGGAAGAAATAGACAAGATTAAAGCGGATCTTAAAGCTCGTAAAAAGGTGATTGATGAGAAGAAGAAGGCGAGTGAGGACGTCACTGCATTGGAAAAAGAGTATAATACGGCTGCCAAGACTTTAGCGGATCGGGAAAATGCATTTGCAAAAAAGGAAAAGGTAATCAAACAAACTGAATGATAGCGGAAACACGTAATTGGGAATTTGATTGATGTTTTTTGTCTAATTTATTGGAACTGTTTAATTATAACGTTATAGTTAGCCCCTTGGAACGTGGATACAATTGGCCATGATGGATTTTCAAAAACTGTTATCAACAGCAAACAAAAACCAGCCGCAGCACCACTGACTGAAGAGGAGAAGGGGAAGCGTCTCCAGATTTTTACAAAAGAGAATGAATCGCATTTGAAGAAATTTGGAATGTTTCGAAAGTATGAAGATTCCAAACGATTTCTCCAGGAGTATCCTCACCTCGTCTGTGAAGATACCGCTAATTACCTGGTGATATGGTGTATTAACCTGGCTATGGAAGAAAAGTTTGAGCTAATGGATCATGTTTCTCATCAGTGCATTACAATGCAGTTTTTGCTTGAACTTGCAAAGCAGTTGGATCGGGATCCTAGGGTAAAAACCTCATATGCATTTTCTTTATGAGTCATCTCACTTCATTTGCAGATCTAACCAAAATGCTAATTTTTTATGTTGGTTTAGACATGCGTTGGATCCTACTTTACGAAAATTGCACATGTTGAACAGTCTGATTACAAACAAGCATTTGAGTCTGAGCTAGACCTTTTCCGTAAGAGAATTCGCAGACGTGCAGAAGAAAAGATACAAGAAGCCATGGAGGAAGCTGAAGAAGAAGAAAGAAAAGCAAGATTGGGACCTGGTGGATTAGATCCTGTTGAAGTATTTGAGTCACTTCCACAGGCAAGTACTTTTAGTTGCTTTGCATGTTTCTAATCTGAATTTTTTTTCCAGATTTGAAGCTCGATTTCTCTCATTTATTCAAATGTGCTACGACCTTTTTGTGATCATCGATATCATTGAACTTATAGTTTAAAACATTCATGTAACTGTTTTTTGTTCACAGGCATTAAAAACTTGCTTTGAAACTCGGGATATTCCAATGCTACAGAAAGCCCTATTAGAGCTACCTGCGGACGAGGCAAAGCATCATATGAAGCGTTGCATTGATTCCGGCATGTGGTGTCCTTCAAAGGAGGGTGAGTTAGCTGATGGTGATAAACCGCGATCAACTCAAGACTCTGAGGATGATAAAAGGTTTCAGGAACTTCAAGATTCGCTCTAATATCTCTGTGTACCTCAAATTTGCATCTGCTTAGTAACTTAAACACAAAACAAAAGCTATTTTAAGTACTCGTTCATTTACTCATCTATCGTCATCGTTCAATGACCTGTTTCTTACTTTGTCATTGTGTGGTATTCTTCTATCTAACACTGAAACACATGGATGTTCATATTTATATGTAGTAGAAAACCTGAACAGAAACTATTTACAACTTGTATTTGAATATCAATCTACCTACATGCTGTCTTAAAACGAATATATATATATAATAAAATCATGTCTTCTTGCAGACTACTATAATGTAAACTCGATATGTTCCTTTGTGTTGTGGATATTATTTACAATCAGTTCTACACATTTCCATTGCACTGATCAGCTTTCCAGCTCATTATTATTCAAACCAGAGAGCATATAAAAGGGCAGCGAAATCGAAGAGGCAGTCATTCGAACGAAGTTGCTGCTCCTGTCAACCACTCCTATTTTTATTTTTACTTGTTCCCCAACTCCATCGGACTTTGTTCCAATACCACTTCCATTTACCATGGATTTCAAGACTTTGATTGTCATCATGGCCATTGCCATCGCCTTCGTCTCTGCTGCCGACCTGAGTGTTACTTCAAATATTGCCAGTGCCACCTCACCAGTTGATTCCTCGGAAGGTAACTAGTGTTTTTGGAAACTTTTGAAAATATTTTCCTGATTATTCTATTGGAAACTTGTCAGCATACCCACGTCCAATTTTTCACTGCTGTGAACTCATACCTTGTTTTGTTTTGTGGTTTTTCAGCCACTGGACTTTACAGCAGAAGTAAACGGCAATTTGGATATGGTGGCGGATTTTCTGGTGCTTCAGCAAACGCTGGAAGCAGCAGTTTTGGAGGTGGTGGTTATCCATTCGGCGGTGGCTTTGGAGGCTCACAAAGTTTTGCGTCAGCCAATGCTGCGTCTGGTGCTTTTGGGTAAGATTTTGGTCAATTTTATTGTGATTTTTGTTATAAAAAATGTTCAGTGGCTCAGTTTAGTATAGTTCGGTTCAGTAGTGGCATATTATATGTCAACCCGAAATGTGGAGGTTATCAAGTTCTATTCTAATTCTTGTTTTCTGTTCTGTTTGTTTGCAGCAAGTAAATTCTTCTGACCGGTTGACAGTGACAGAGCGTTTAGTATTCAAACGTAAAACTATTTTTTAAACTGTTTTTAAATACTTTAATAGTTTTAAGATTTTAAATGTTGTTTCCAAGTGTCATGTTATACTTCGTTCATTAGATACGAACCAAAATTTTGATTTTTAGTCGATTTTCTTGTTTTTTGATTTACAATTTACACATAATATGGTTGGTCATTGTGCTTTTCAAAATTGTTTGTCGAGTAATTCTTTTTTAAACTTGTTTGTTGAGAGTGATGCTTTTGCAGAAGTGATACTTAATCTTTTTGTTAACAATCTTACACATGATTTTTGAGATTTGACAATTTAATAAATTTGACATGACATAAAATACTATTTCCTCTTGTTGTACCGTGTTCATGCATTTACTGGATTTTGTTTTCATCTCCGTAGTTTATTCACCTAGGTGCATTGCCTCAGTCTTTCACATGCTCATTCATACTCATATTTCATAGAGACTTTCATGAGAAATTTGCATTAGTTCCATTTTTCACTGACTTGGCATAAACGTTGGCGTCTGAGTTAGCATCAGTAATGTAGGAAGGTCGTCATGAACAAAGCATTTGAATTTTTAACTCACTGCATCTTATCCTCGTGAGCTTTGAAGATACCATAGAATCATTTCATCATTGCTTTAAACAGTTGCTGCATACTTTGCAAATGGCTTTCTTCTGCTTTGTTTTGGCATAAGCTGACTTGCGGACTTTACTTGATATCGTCATCCAGAATTCTTTGAATGTATACTTAGGTCATTGGCTGTGACTAGCAGAAAAGATGTAGACTGTAGAAGATAGGACCGACAACAGTACTAAACATCAAAGTCCAAACTCTGGAATCTGGGTTATGTCTGGATACAGGCATGCATTAGGAATTACATATACTAATCATACCAATTAGAGTGTGGGTTTGTCTATCTATTTGTTACTTTCATGTATTTCGGGAAAACTAAACCAAAATCGCGAATAATGAAGGCATGAAAGCTCAATTCAATATGACAAGCAGATGCGTAGGCAGCTATGCTATTGACATCGTGGGCAGCTTTACTGATTCTGATTGTGAATTTTATACTTCATTTCATTTTAATTATTTCGTGAGGGTTTTCACAGGATGTTTTTATCTATAGTATAGGACAGTACAGCATAAGGAGGATTTTTGGGACAGAATATAATGTCAAACTTTTATCACTTATAAATTGTATGTATGACTCAAAACGATAGGTTTAAAGTGAGGAAACGTTTACTTAAAACTGAAAAATAATTTTGGGTTTTCATTGCATTCGTTCAATTAGTAATCAGTGCACTCTTCACGGAAAACGTTAAAAAGGCCAATTGATTCATGAATTCTAACATACTTGGTTGTGTAAAATATCTTGAATCCATTCAGTTATTGGACTATCGTTCCTAAAGAGCTATATAGCTGAGTTGATAAATATTGCATGAACAAAATGCAAAAAATTTGCCCCGAGTGAGGATCGAACTCACGACCTTGAGATTATGAGACTCACGCGCTGCCTACTGCGCCATCGAGGCTCGGGTGAGGATGCAATGTAGTGTAACCAGCCCAGTTTGAGGTGAGGAGACGCACAATATTTTTTAGGCTGAAGATGCACATTGGTAAAAAATGAAAATTATGCAATATACATGCTTCTGCATGCTTGTCTCATGTTCCATGAATCGGGGCTGTAGGTTGGTTTTCTGTTGTTCCATTCGCAATATACCTATACCATCTCGTCCTTTTGCTTGCTTAGCTAATAACATCTTTTCTTATGAAGATTTATTCAATGATCGTGAATTACATTATGCATGAAATTGATTCGCATTCGCACGACTCCTGTTGCTCAAAAAGATTGTTCAGATGTTAATCAACTTACGACTACTCCATAATTCTTTTTCTTATATTAATCATTAGCACATAATATCAAATTATGCAGTTTCCGAAGAAATTTTCTTTTTTCACTTTCACCCCAGTTTTAACTTTATTCAGTGCATTGTAGAATAAGTAGTTGAATTTTTGCTTTTGACTAGAATTAGGATGAAGAATCTGTTCTTTTTTCTACTCTTCGATAAATGACGGTGGTGAATTTACATTAGACACCATCTGGCACAGTCAGTTCATCCGTCAGCCCGGAACAAGCTGTACAAAGTCGAAAAATTATTCTGCGCCACAACTTAACCCTGCGTTTCAATGTTTGCGGTATTTATGAGAGAACCATGTCATGCAGCTATCATAATTATAATTGTCATTGAATGTATGCTCTTGTGTCGTTTCTTTCATCTTATCCGTCTCGGATATTTTTTACAAGTACAAGACCGGACGAAAACCATTTGATTTGGCTTTCCAGATGGTTCATTATTAGTGGATTATGAATTGACTATCTATCAGGTACGTGCTTATTCCAATGATAAAAATGCACCAAAAAACTTCCCCGTGACGGTGTGTCAGCAATGTTATATTATAGCTTAAAAATCGTATCAAATGTTTCCGTGACTATTATATGCACGCAATTATACTTATTTTTAGTCATTTCTAATGGTTTAATGGTTATGCACGTAACATGTAACTTTATTACGTGGCACTTTTCTCATCAGGTAGAACGAACGAGAAATGATAAGACAATATTGCAGTATTGGGCGTGTTGAATTATTAGCTTACATAATATTAATATGCAATTAGATAACTTTGTCTCGCCGTCAATCTACAGAAAGGCACCGGAAACTATATTCACTTAGTCCTCCTAAGCCCACCGACAGTTAGAACAAAATAGGCAACGACAATACAGTCAATTTTTATTCCAAATTCCAAAATCTAAGCTATTAACCAGGGGTAACTTTAAAAATGGAGCATAGGTTCTCCATTAACAAACTGGTATTCAAGGTTCGTGACGAGAAGGAAGCTAGCCAAAAGCGACAATCTCGCAAGGCTCGCATATTCGACGAGGAGAGTCCAGTTTGTACCATTGGAAACCGTGCCAATTGTTACGATCCTGATTCAATAAAGAAAGCCTTCCATCCGCTTGGCATCTACTCCAAATGTTTCGGATTATTTCCATGCTATGATTTTTCCTTTGTGGAAAATTTAAGTGACGGAACCGTGCGTATGATACACATTTTGGATTATTGCTATTCTGCTTTGATATTTCTTCTACTGACCGGAGGAGCCCTTTTGTGTCACGTCTACAAACCAAGTCACCTCAGAAAATCAGAACCTACGAGTGAAGGAGAAAATATTGATTATTACGCCAAATTGGCTCTGATTTATTGCACCATTTTTGTTGGAGTGCAATCCCTTTTTATTTTCCCAACCAAGTGGAACCAGGTTCTAAATTTTGTCCGACTTTTCAGCAACGTTGACAAGATTTTGCGGTTTGATGGGCGGGATGAGGAGCGTTGGTTTGCGAAAAAAGTAATGCTGTATTTAACTGGTTGTCTCGTTTTCACATGCGGATCAAATATGATACTATTCATTGTGGAGGATAAGCATGTTAGCACTTGCTTCACGGATTACTTGATGCCTGTTATCATGACCTTGTCTGTAATGGTTTTGATCGTACCTACTGGGCTAGCTGTCTTTTTCTTAAATGCGGTGAGGTTGAGAATGGTGCACTTCAATAGGAAAATGGCAAGTCTCCTCACTCCAGTCACGCCTTCCTGCTTCATCTGTGTCGGATTCCAAGATTATGGGAAAGAGCTGGATGAAATGAAATTGGACAGGAAGCCGGAACAATTTGCGGAAGATTTGGAGAAAATGAGAATCCTTCATTGTGAAATTGTTGCGTTGCAAAAATCCATGAGCTGTATATTTGGAACGCACTTGGTTCGAGATTTTCTCTATTCTTTGATTGCCCTTGTCATGTACACATACTTCCTAATCTACGTCCAACGCGAAGGGGAATACATTTGGGTTATGTATGCAGGACAAAATGCCTTCATTCTTTTGAAACTACTCGTTCTGGTTTGCTTTGCCCAGCTTATTTGCTGCCAGGTATGATTCCAATAGAATTCAATCGATGGATTTGAAAATGACACTATTTTTGTTGAGTTTAAATATGAAGATGTGTATTTATAATGTGATGTTTTTAAAGGGTGGCGTTTTAAGGTCGTCCTTGCAACGAGTATCTCTTCGTCGACTTGATGAAAGCTCCTGCACGCAGGTAAAAAGGGGGAATATGAGATTGCTGAATTTTTGTCTCATAACAATCAATATTTCTTAGCTTCATTTCCTCTACAATTTTATTTTCCTTAATTAGATTCAGGTCTTCCTGGGTGCTGTAGGAAACCTTCCAGTGATTTCCGCCGCTGGGTTCTTTAACTTGAACAGAGCTCTCATGACTTCGGTAAGTTGTGTAGATTATGTTGTAACGAAAATTTAGTAGATGAGGTGACGAAAATTTTTTCTTCAACAGATTCTTGGAGCGATAACGACATACTTCATCATTTTAATGCAATTCAAAGTTTCAGGTGGACTTGGACTTCATTCCAAGATTTAGGAGTTGAAAGTTTGAAAATATAAATATATACTCAAAAGAGTATCTATACACTTACATCACTCCATAGTTTGCTTACCATGCTCTCATTGACATTTTAATCACTGTTAGAAATATTCTGAAGCATTATATGATAAAAACTGTAAATTGTACTTTTGTTTCAGAAACGTTGACGTAGCATTGTTATCTATAGCATAGCCTGCAAACTAAACGTACAAATAAATAAATGCACAAAAATTCTGAACAAGTCGAAAAACTCATCCTGATCATTTAATATTTTGAACCAAGCATCAATTCACTTTAATACTTATCAATTTTGGTGTTGTGTTACATTGAGCATGTATGTTTTCGGGTATCATGGTTGAACTCTATGTTATATACTTACAAAGGGAGCACTTTTACTAGGAGGTAGAAAGTAGGAACATTACACATTGATAATACTATGGATTATATGTAACACATTATAGGTTCACATTATAAAAGTTTGTGAAATCCAATTCACCACTATACGTCATAAACTTGAGCCAGGAGAAACTCCTCAATGAACATAATAAGTAGACGTAAAATATCTTTTAGTTGACCTATTTTAGGGCGTTGATTCTTGGGGTTATGGAATTGAGCTACATTCGATTCACACGTATATTCTTTTGTCTTTTCTTATACTGTTGAATGTCCAAATACAAACAACAGAATAATAATTACACCATTCGTTACCATTAAGATATTTAAAGGTACTTAAGTATATGTGTAATATAATGTGTTCTACAGATTAAAAGCTGCTACCAGCTACCTTTTCAGTGTTTGTTGTATTAGCATATTATACTGACCTTTTAAAATCTGTGACCGTTCGTCTACTAAATGTAGACGACCTTTTTTTGATAAAAAATACGTTTCTTTTGTCATTTGTACACATATAAAAGAGTAGTCTTCCATTTTCACACCGGGATTTCTTTAAGTTAAAAATTAATTAACAAATAACGGGGATCTGACATAAGCTGATTAAAGTTTTCGGATTCGTAGTTGAGCTCAACATTTACTCATTAGGAACAAAACATTGTAATTTAAAATGGACAGTAAGCACATCAATTATTAAAAATAAGCATGTGAAAGGGATACTGACATGAATAACATTAAGTACCTCGATTACTTATAATTAATATTGTCAGCAATTACAATTACGGGAAATTTGAATGACCGAACGTATGAATACCGATTTGTAGCTTTTCGAGACATGTGAATTTGGTAAAAATTCTCGTTTCGTTGCTTTCACTTTTACAAACACGTACACACGATCAGATCTGTACCTTGTTTTTCCTTTGTCGCAAAGAGAGGTTGGAGGCATGCTCATTGTCATCATCAGCAGCAGTAAGGTTCTTTACTTCTGTTTCATCCGTTGGCAATTGCTCCTTGGTGGTGACGACACTCAAAGCAATGCCCAGCTGTGCAATGTAATAGGTTGCCATCACAATTGTCTGTTTTAGTCATGAAAAATGTATTGTTATTTTTCGACCTTCACAATATGATATGGATAGGGTATGGAATCGTCATTTAATAATTATCACATAAAATATTCACTAATATATACCTGATGGTATGGAATGCTAGTGTAAAACTGATTCAAGGCCAAGACGGTGTCCGAAATGGCAAAAAATATGGCGCCGATGCAAGAGGATAATTTACTCCAGCTAAATTCCGTCCATGAAAATTCCACCCGGGCGATAGCTCTCCAAAGCATTGTAGTCAAAAGGAAGGAATAAATTAGAACTCCAGTCACCATCGGGGGCGCGTCGCCCAACAAAGTTGGCAAAATCAAAACAAAATCTTTCCGGAAAATGACATAAACCAATTACAATTATATATTAACTTTCTTTGATCAATCAATAAATCAAAATGTAGCAGACAGAAATTATGTGTCTGATACAAAATGAGATACTTTGCTACACTTGTAAAAAATTAACGATCATCCTACGCAGTCGGCAATACATTTTCTTGGAATGAGTTGTCAAAGTATCCTATAATCATACCAATTTGTGTTTGATTCAAAATTACTATTAATGGCATTCCACTTACTTGAACTTGTAATTGCATACACTGTCAAACCTAGTTTCCACTTCATGGGTTGAAATCCGAAGGCTCCAATGTAAAAGCTCTAGAACCAAGATGATAGCAGTAGAGGACAAAATTTATAACTTAATTTGGGAAAATAATTGAAGTAGAACTTTGGAAAGTAGTGGCGTAGGATTGATGATTTCATTATATACCTGAGCAACAGCAAATGCCGCCATTCCATGGAGAAAGTAGGTTGGCCATATCAAAAATGCATCTCCCAAACAGGAGAATATCAAGCCAATCAAAATCCTCCGAGAAAACTTGTGTCTAGCGTAATTTAATGGCTACATTTAATAACGAACTCGAGTGCTGTCAATAAAATTATAAGATTGCTACACTATCATATCATAAGCACTTACTCGTCACTCAATCCAATCCCATGGAGAACAATGAAGAGAGCCAGCGATATAATCGGGAGACACTTCAGCATCATTGCTAGTAGGGATGGTCGGTCATCAGGGATGAAAATAACGAAGTAGAGACCCAAGGTCTTCAGGAAGGGCACCAGTCGGGGTCCCACATGTTTGAACTGTTCCCAAGCCATAGCAAACGAAGGAGAATCAAAAAAATCAAGTGAGCAAGTTGACATTTTTCTGTGCGTGGACACCACTTGAATCCCACCAAGCTCTTCATCACTATCAACGTCTTCATCTGTGTTTCTACTCATTTTTATGCCAATTTTAACGTCCTCAGAGTCATTAGAGTCGGACTCTTCTCTTCCATGCATGTTCCGTTCTACCTCGTCATACTCACACTCACTTCCGCCGGAAACATGATCCGGTGGCTTATCACGAAGCAAATCAGCTATTGACGGTGGAATGTACACTTTATTCCCTGCTTTTGTCACAAATACAGGAATGGTTTCATTTCCATTTCCGTCATTGACATATTCAATCGCCGCACTTAAGCCGGTCTCATCACTATAAGTAGTGCATGTTAAAGATGGCACCTTATACTCAGGAGGCTGGCTCCCTCGATACCTCAGCCCTAAGCTAAGCTGCAGCTCGTCACTTCTGTCAGGAAATATATGGTCAGCAAACTCACCCATTCCACAAGAACGATACGATAATAATCAAAAAAGGAAATAAAACTCAGGAAAAAAACGACACACCAAATAAATTCAACACTCAGCTCTCAAATAACCGAGTTGTGCAGCCACCTTAAAAGTCAGCATGAATCCGGAAAACCCCCTTTCTTTACTACCATGACATTTCACTTGAAAAGCTTCCATCACAACAGAACCCGATTCGGGTATCGCTAGCAGGGTTTTAAAGCAAAACAGCAGGAGCAGCAAGAAATGAAAACAAGTGGAAACGCAGTGAGCCCTATGTATATCTCATAAACTGTCAGGGCCATTACCAACTCCTAACATTGACTTCAATTCTACTAACCCATTTGGATAAAGGTAAAATATTTAACAATATGGTGACTGCCAAATCATACGTGACTGAAAACTGAGCTGCTTGTTGATATTGATAGTTACGGGTTTTATGGGAGACCCATATAGACAAAGACTTTTATGGGGTATGGAAAACATTAAAGAGTAATATTATAACTGCAGCGCTGGAACACACTACAAAGACACAGTTAGTAGCTGGCTCTATGTGCATACGCATAATATTACCAGACAAGCGAATAGCACGACACAAACTTGACTTTGGCCTACACAACCCAAAACGAGAAGCAGAAAGCAATCAACAAAAGATTAATGAACATCGAATGGGCTGGAATACGGTGAGGGAGCAGAGTGTATTAATAATTCAAAGTGGCTCGATATTCATAGACCTTTTATGCGAAGCATTTATTCTACGTGATTATATCCGAAAAACAAGAGGAAATAACAATATTCTTCCTTGTGTCTTCACGTTACGCTTCATTGTCCATTAGATTTAAACATTTTCAATATTACTGTAGACAAACGATAGGAAAACACTATCTGCTGTACCACATTCCAAGTTGGGTCATGAATATTCAATGCTATCTAACTCAAAATCATATAAAAGCATGATTGGGATCTTGTTTTCCATTTGGATGCTCCAATGTAAAATTTATTGTCGTGTTATAAATGGATCGCTTAACTTTCCGTGTAAGTTAAATTATAATTTTTGGTTACTCACCTTGATCATGTTTTGAAGTATACTGAATCAAGTTCTAACTATTATTTACGCTGAAAGTACCAGGTTACAATGATTTCTAGTTCTCGCTCTCCTCCTGTTCCAGAATTTCTCACAAAAATAAATGAGAAAAACCACAAAGATGTTTGATAAATGTATCAAATAAAGGAAATGTAATAACTGGAGAGTTATATAAATCAGACCCATTCTTTATTAAAAACTAGAGTAGAAGCCTGCGTGTGGTGACAATTCAAAATTGTGGACTAAAGTGGCTGAACTTTTGTTCATATCCTTTTGATCCTTACTGTTGGCTTGTTCATAGATTCATAGAAAATATGAGTCAATAAACTATACGACGACGATTAGCGATTCCACGAATTTTTTAGTTAAGCAAGGTTATACCTCATTCATCGAACATATCATATCATATATAATTTTTTTTTAGAGTTTAAGAATATAAGAAACTATGTATATGTACTTCTGACTGCCTAATTAAATTATGGAATTTTAGCATTCCCTACCGATCTTATGACAATGATTAAGACAAGAGTTAATATCTACATACGGAAGTAAATGTTGTGTTGTATGATATTTTCTGATTTAAGGGTTTTGATTTCAGTAAAATCATAACATGATAATTTGTTAGCTTACAATGAATGTCTAAAGTAAACACGTCAATTGTGGAGTGGAAGCTCGTCATCGTTTCTGACCTAATTCCAGACATGAAATGGGTGAAAATGTTGATTAATTCGATTCTGATTTTCTAAATGATAGAAACTTCACTCAAAAACAGCCTAACGAATTTGAATTATTTAGTCGCTAACTTAGTTTCCTCGTATTAAACCCATATTGGACATGCATCAGAGAATATTGATTGAACTTTGAGAATTTTTGGCAATTCTACCGTGTTTGGATGCGCTGATCACCAGAAAGTATAAAATATTTGGGTATGCAATGCAAGTATTTGATAATTCGACATCAGAGTGCTAACTGTTAATGATTGCGATTAACTACATTTGTAAGTACATGTAATGCATTATTCATCACGTAAATAAATAAATAAATAACGCATTCGATAACTAACTATGGGACGCCAAGTTGCAGTCCATAATTACTCCATGCCTTGTTTACCCATCCACTCAATCCTTACCGGTACACTCCGTTCAGAAACAGTTGCCACAGTTTGACTTAACGAAATAGGTACGGTATAACGTTCATTTCGCCCTGAAGGTGACTCAGTGTCATCATTATATGCATCATGTAATTGATTTCCTCATTCCCTGTTTATGTAACATCCTCGTTGTGCACCTACTGAAAGTAGTAATAATGCTTCCTTGAGGATCCACCTATAGAGTTGGCCACAAAACTTACAGAAGTAAATTACATCATAAAAGTTCAATACAAAAAAACCACAAAGCACCTGCTTATTTCACGGAGAGAGTGACAGCTACTGTGGCGTAAAATATGAAGCCCTTTTTTTGCCTACTCGCTTGTCACTGTGTGGTTTGGTTTTGTAGCAGCGGCAGGGCAAAAACATACAGGTATACAATAATATACAAAAAAAGTATACCAGAGGTCATATTACTTGGTTAGGCGTAACGAACAGCGAGTAGCAACGCTAGTTAGCTGCATTAAAATTTCAAAAGTCATATATGTTTTATTACATTCTCCCTCTTTTACTTTAATCGGACTGGATTTTGCAATCAAGTATGCACGTTTCTCTTTGAAATCGTTTCGTCTCGTTAAAGAATTCGCAGAGGAGCAAACTAAAAAATGTGAGCCTGGGTAAAACCTTTGTAAAAACAGACACACACAAACATAAATCAGAATTTGCCAAAAACTCAAGCACAACCAACCTGCAAACCTTCGCTCCCATCCATACAACAGTTCATAAAGTCAAAACTTGACAGCCAAGCATTGCATTGTACATAGCCTTTTCTTATTTAATCTCGCCTGCAAACAGTTATAGCTTCTATTCTGCCGATGATGCATAGAAAATCTTAAGACTCAATAAGCGATACATGGTGTGTAAAAATCAGAGAGAGACAAGCGAGTTTTAAATTGCAACTCGTATTTCATAATCCATGTTTGATATACAAAAAAAATCCCATATTAATGTATGCAGGAACTTCTCTCACAGCATAAAACTACGCCGGTATGAAATACAGACAGGAGCAATTTTTCTTGGAATATGCTCAACCTGTACTCAAAAGTAAAAACCTTGAGAAGGTAGCACTCAAGTCAGTAGTCAGTCATGCGAGCTCGGTATAATGTGTACATTTCTGTGAACCGATAAAATGATGATGATACATAAGTCAGGAACTAAAAAACAATATGCCTATGCTTAACTCTGCCTGTTTATAATTAGAGGTTTTTGCAACTTGCTCCTTCTTTTGAAACATCCTCATTCTGCACAAACTTTTTGTACATTGGTTTACTAACGCTACGTGATATGTGTATTATTTATGCATATCGTGTTGATGTGCGTGTTTGGCTTTCTGACTTTGAGCCTTGACTCCTTCCTTTACACGCATACACCTTTTGCATGGAAGCCAACATAACACTGCGTCTCAATGCATTTTTTATGTCTTTGTTGGATACATGGCTTTATTCTATGATATTATGCTGTAGGTCTCCTCTAGTACCTAACTGAACTGTCATTTTAGATCATTTTACATCATGTGGATCAATGTCATATGCAAAAATGATCATTTGTTTGTGTTGAACCTACTCACTAAACGAATTCTATAACTGTTACGAGACTTAAATTCTAACACGTTGTTACAGCTTGAAGAACAATGTTTTAACTTACAATCCGTCACCTTCAATAACTCCTTCTTCGTAAGTTTGTAAGGAAAACGTAAATTTGAATGGGCAACCGCACATTACACTCAACTGTCAAAACATAATCCAATTAAAATTGATGAAATCCCATAATTTATGCGTACGATACGAGTTATGCAAGTGGATATTTCGATTCCATAGAAGAAGCTAGACGTAGGTTAATTCAATCACTACAATGGTTTGCTATCTGAGTTGTCGTTGTTTGCTATCTTTTTAGATAACGCTTCCTTGTTACTCATGCCACTAGTCTCATTAATGTCGCGCTCATTACCACTTGTTGTCATCAAAACTTCACCTTCAGTGAGCTGGTGATCCATTTTTAATGAATTTAAGTTGCAACGTTTTTTATCGATCACATAATTTACACTGTTGTCATTTTCGCAAGTGTAATCCCGTTTATTAGAATCATATTGATGTTTAATGGTACGTACCTCATATTGAATTGACTGAGTTAATAAATAATCATCAATGGAAAATTTCTGGGCAACCAACTCACAATGCCACACGTTGTCATCAAAAATCAATCGCTATTCACCATTGCCGTCATATTAACAAACATTGTCTATCATTGGCATTGACACCCTTTAACTAAGCTCAGCGAAGTGAACATTTTCTAAACAAAATGAATTAAATTGGATTGTTAGCAGAATTTGCATGCAATTACCACATTCAATGGGTTGTCCCAGGAAGACATCACGAAGGGGAAGTTGGAGTCCAAAGCTCGTTATTCTCAATAGTCTCCAAACAAAGGCTACAAAGTTGAGTTCAGTAAGTTCATTCAATTCAAGGGTTGTCTTGTGTCATAAACGAAATGACGATAAAACTTGGTTTCATCAACGAATCCTCCACGAGATTTGTAGGATCGACTGTGTAGCCATGAGGGACGGTGACAATGACACGTGTGTGTTGTTGCTGCTGCTGCTCTAAGATATTCGAGATCCATAAACTGATACTTTCAGATTTTTGACACTTCACCTATTGTTCCTTCCTTTCCTACGGTCACTTTCATTCAAAAGACCGTATTAGGTCATGATCTACTTGTCCATATATTCTAATGGAGACCGTCATGCAGAGAAGTTGACAATCTGATCATAAACATGCTAAATCCACTTAAACACTGGTATGCACAAAGTAAAGTGCTGCTGCCATTTCACTTCTCCTGTCAGCCCACTGTAAAATCTCTGTAGCAGCAGCCCCACTGTGATGGACCTGTATACTTTATACTTTTACGGCTGTGGTATGTATGTGCTAAAACTGTTATAGATAGATATCGAATCGAGCATTCTCGTATTTATCACAATATTTTATCAATGAAATGACAACCGTTGTAAACTGATGTGGACATTCTCAATAGTGAGATTTAAAGGAGCAATTTAATGACTTGTGTATGTTAGTCTAGTTGCCAAACCCAGCTGAAAACAAGGCTAGATGTTGTGTGGTGGCAGAAACTCAGCTGACTTGACAGTTAACAAGCAGCAAAAGCTATGGTAAAATATGATGGGAGTCAGAAGAAGTGATGTAGATAGCAGTGGTTTTATACGCAAAAGCGAGCAGTAGCATAAGAAAAATCTGGTTTACTCATCTCTCTCGTCTTCATGTGAATTGGGAGAAAAAGTGATGCATTCCTCATTCCACGCTTCTCTTTGTCCGAGACCAGAAAAAGAAGCTAGGCAAACTACGTCTGCATGTAGTAATGCAAACAACCAGCCAACCCAACAACAGCTGAAGAGTAATCAGCAGTTATGGTAGTGAAGCTTTGGTGAATTTGAATTGAATATTAAGTTCGTGTTCCTATGCTGCTCCAACCAAAGTGTATGCATGCCGAAATGAATATTGTGAGAGTATTTTGGCGTTATCATCATCACTGCGTACCGAGATGAAAGACTCATGTCGAGGTCGCGACTCAGACTTGCTTGGTAAACAAACGTGATAACATTATACGGTGCATGTCCTTTCAATAGTGGCGTGAGTAATGTGAGCTTTCAGACTTTGGTATAGAAATGCTTTTACTGCAAGTGCATTCAATACCTCATGTAAATGAAGATTTTCGTCTGTTTTATATACCTAGGAAAACCTTTGATCATAATATTATGATCGACAGATCTCGACTACAAATTTTGTTACAATGCAAATGAACAAACAAAACCATGCTACTAAAATTTACTTAAATTGCACTTAACTATATCATGACGAATTGCGAATTTGTAGCGTAGATATTTAGTAACTGCGCATACAGATGTTTACTTGGGTGCATCGACTACGACCACCCTTATCAACTCAAGCCGGGCTTCTAGAAATACCATTTAATTGTGACACATTAGTTAGGGTACAAAATGCTTTTGTTAAAATATTCGCTCACTTCTGTTTACGCGTTTTCACGTCTCGGATCTCATGGACCAGTGAACTAAAAATTTAATATGACGCTGTTCATTGTATTAGTAAGTTGGAAAACTTTATCGATTTTTTTGAGGTTTGTGTGGTATTCATTATTAAAATGCATGCATGTTGAAAACACATTAATCGATGAGTGAGCCCATCGAACCGAACCGTCAAATTTTGTCCCAAAGTTGAACGGTTGATATTGGAACTGGATAACAATTCATAAAAGCCGTATTATGGAGTTAGTGTTATGTAGCATAAATTGTGCACGCACATGAGCTATTAATTATGTAACAAATTAGTGACAACGCTGAACGTAATCGCTCTTGAAAGCTTATTTTTATGACATTTGTGCGACACTCAATATGTATGTTGTACGGAATGTCTGGCCAATATTGATTTGACTACATATTGTGTAACTAAATAAAGCGTCCAATTTATTGGGGATAGTTGTAGAATTGCCATTTAGGCAGAGGTCTATGGTCACTGCAGATACAACCAAATCAGGAAATTGATTCAATGACGACGCATGACCTTGATCTTCCTCACTGTTCGTGGGATCGGAATCATATAAGAGATTTTTTTTTTCGATTCTTCCATATTGCATCATATTAGCCCGCTATGACATGGGGACGTACATACAAATGGAATGGATCATATTATGTAAATAAGAATGATGCCTCTTAATAAAAGATTGATCTTCATAACTTGCATTTTCCATTGTATTGCAAGATTTAATTAAACGAAATGAAGTCAAGTTGAACAGTCAGGATACAACTACTTCATTGGATATATTCTCGGACTAATGAAAGTGGTCTTTGTTAAACCACCATTGTAACGTTTTGCTATGAGAGATTTAAAAGGAACGTTATCACTGTCATCAATTGATGCGTAAAGAATATTTTACGTTGGAATACATTCAAAAACTCTGTCTTCTTTTTGAGTAACGAACAAAAGCCCATATCCTTCCAAAATATACATACTAAATGCATGCACGACGTTGTTATGAGGCTTCTTTGGTATTGCATTTATTACATCGTACTTGTAAGTTACAAGAACTGCGCATTTAACCATATGCACAGCAAAATCACGTAAAAGTGAAAAGTGTTATTTGATTCACAGCGTTGAGCGTGCATACATGACGATAATGACCATGAATATGTTGATACTTGTTTACTTTGTTGACGACAAAGTCTTGGACTTTATCCAGCTGGCTTTAACAACATTTAATGTAATGCAAAGTGGATGCACATCTTTGGTAAATATTCAGTAAGTTTACAATGAACTATTTCATTATGATTGTTATTTACATTAAAGTAAGTTAACTAAACTAACTAAAACCTACCCATCATGATTTTTCGATTTGCATCAAGCACGCTGAATTTCCGATAGTACTCATCTCGTACAGGAATCACGATGATTTTGTAGTTGTCCTCCTCAGCAGAAATGACTGAACTTTGCTTTGGGTTTACAGACTCCACCAAAGTTCTACCTAGGCAGGTCTTCACTCTCTCAACCAAAAAGGATGTGATGGCTGCCGACAAGCCGCAAAACAGTAGAAAATATGCTCCTTGACAGTCATCAAAAGTCAGCTTGCGTGTCTTGGGCTGTGTTGACACAATATATGCAGCTGCATCCACACACTGCAAATTTTTTGGCCAGTGAATAGCTTTCCACTTTGCCATTAGTCCAGAGTTCACCGAGTTAAGGATTCTACAATTCAAATTTTTACATCGTATTTTTACTTTAGACCTCCTTTGATAAAATCATTATCATGTTTCTATTTTGTATATCGTCTAATATAAAAAAAAGGAAGAGTTACTCTCTGTCAAAAAGTGCCATCAAAACTGAACCTTTCGGGAGGACAAAGGCAAACCCAACTGTAAAAAACGTTTCCTTTGCAACTGTCATGCGACAGGTCTTTGTCCTCATGAAATCTTCGCTGAGTGCAACATCAAGGTAGGATTTCTCCTAAGGGGGTTTCATGAGAATTTAGGTCGTGAAACATAAAAAAGAGATACTTTTTCACTTTACCCCATGACCTTTAGCCAAAATCTGTTGCTTCCAATAGTTGGCATACCTTTATAAATGCGAAATGGCCTGTTACAGCTTTTAGTACTCCAGCAATATCGGTGGAGACCAGGTCACTTTCTTTAGCTCCCATTCCAATCGCTCTGTAGACCCCACTTGCACTCGACTTCAAAGATTAATTATGCCATTTGAGTTTGAGCCAAAGGGATTCCTTTTCAAAGAATTGATTAAACTGATGCTTACTTGGAAGAGATCCTCCAATGCAGTATTTTTCCGGTACGTCCATCGTAATGATTTTTCATGGAGCAGACCTTCCAAACCGTCGATAATATCGTAGAGCTTTGGAGCGGATAAAAATGATACCATGTAGCCAACATAGACGTTAGCCAAAACAAGGGTAAAAAACCACCATATTACGACCAGAAACTTGGACGATTTGTTCACCGGCGATATTATGCCTGGAGGAGGATTTTCAACCATTTTTAGCTCCACATGCTCATGTCATCATAATCATTATTTGAAACCATTAATCAAAAGCTAGATGAGGCGTCCCTTCATCTTATTCCCTCTTACTTTCTTGAACCAAGGAGCCCACAGTGAACTGAAAGAGGTCAAGAATCAATCGGACTCCATCTCCAATTTTCATTTTCGTCACCTCTCCACGTATTCGCAAGCTCAAAACGTGCATCACGAACAAGAAAGGGACCAACACAAGGATCGTTGTAAAAACGGCAAACCACACCTATGGACGGAAAAATATATTTGAGAGCATTCATTCAATGAGCATCTTTGTAAAAGGGAATGGAAAAAAATTATTTTGTTTCATTGTCGTCAATATTTAAAGAGGACATGAAGTGATGTGAATATCCCTTTGTCAACAAAACATCAACCGCTTTAATAGACCTTGAGCCTCTTTTGCAATAGTTTTTTAATTAGACGCCAAAATAGCAGTTTTAATATCCTGTTGATTAAAAAGTTGCCACAAATGGAAAATAAATTGATTGGTTTGGTTCAGACCTCATTACTGAGTGGTCGGATCAGGATTGTCAGCTTGTTTCCTTCGTGAGGAGCCGGAATCAGTATGGCCGTAGGCTCTTGGTGAAATGGCATTGAAAAAGCTATCACCTTGGCTCGCTCAAGTGTTACCGAAAATCCATTGGCACCCAGCTCCGCTTCCTAATGACATGGTTGATGGTATATAGGCCATGTATGAGTGCTTCCTAGTTCCGTTTTACTTTGCATGAAAATTTAGCTGCCGTATAAAAGTAATGTAAGCTTACGTTTCGCAAAACTTGTCCTATCATTCCATTCCATGTGCCGTTGTCAGTTTCTGCTCCCCAGTTTCCATCATATGGTAGAAAAATGTTTGATCTACGGTGCAAAACCATGAGAGTTTTTGCAAGTACACTTCAAAGGATACAAGTTAATTATGTTTTGAACAAATGAGAAATGTCTATTGCACATACGTGAAGTTGTACTTGAGTTGTAGAGCGTATAGATATTCTAAGATAACCCCACTATAATTATCACCGATAATTTTAACCAATGGCAATCTCTGAAATGGAAAAAAGTTCATTTCCGGTTTAGGTATGCCTAAGTTGTAATTGGTGGAAGGACATGATTAGAATTGTTTCCACTAATTGTAAGTAGAAGCATAACTAACTTCAATGGTTACAACGCGGAGGGTTCGCTGATTGAGATAGCGCTTTCCATCGTTTATTTTAATTTGCTCAATGTCAAATAGCTGTGTTGGGCACATGTACATGTAATCATCCACACCGCAGTTACTGCAACAAAGGACAATAAAGAACGTGAATGCAAACGTTACATACTACTCTGTTATTGATTAAAATGCAGCTACCTGCTTGGGTCTACTGCATTGTTTTCCTGCAACAGTAAAAAATGAATTAAATCCAAAATATCGACATTGTAATAATGGCTGTAATAATGCTAGTGTTTTTGTTTTGAAATTACACTTTCGTTTTTTCCAAAACTTGCACAGTTGATGTAACGCTGATTAGGTCGGATGCACTGGAT
>JAQGAP010000618.1:0-30323 GCA_034697805.1 Orchesella bifasciata
TATGGATTTCCTGTATCATTTACTTGTATGTGATTCATTGAAAGTCTGCAATAAAGTCCTAATAATAATAATAATAATAATAAAATAGGTTCATTATCATCATGAGATTTGTCTTTACTGGGTACTGCCTCTAGTAACATACATAACGTTAAGGAATCCTATTGATTTTCATCATCGCGTCATCCTCCTCATGTATGTTTACCTTTCAGATTTATAATCACAATCTGTAAATCAGGTTGATGATAAAAGGAAGAGGAATATAGTGCTGATGTTGCACTAAAGTAAAAGTAAAATACATGGCCCAATCACATTCATTTAATGTTGGTAGTACACACGTGGATCGGATTAGATTTTTTTTTCTCGGGACAAGCAATGCTCAAGGCTGAAACAAAACAGAGGGATTTTGGTTTGTGTGCATCCGCATCCATCGTTTTTGATGATGACGGCTAGTTTCAGGGAAACTAAATATTTTCCCATTGGAACTGCCTCAATAACGATAACTATCCAATAAAGAGTGAGCAAAAGAGTGTGTTCAAGGAACACATTAGTTCCCATATCTAAAAGAAAGAGAAACTGCTGCTATTTATTGCCAGTGAATATATGAAGTACCTACCACCATTGGAATCGCCATCACCACCCTATCGTAATCATCACCACCACCGGGTAATCATAATGGTCAATAGACTTTACTTTCCGAGCCATCTGTTTGTGCTTATGTACCTATTTCTAAGAAGCTGCTGGAGAAGAAAAAAAAGAACAACATTGCATTGGTTGGATCGCATGGATGGATAAAATCCCTTTTTGTTTTTATTGTCCCGTCTCTGTAAAAATAGCTAAAAGCGTCTTATTCCGAAGCGTACCGCACCACCATTATCAACATCACACGTAATAATAAAAAAGAGGAGGTTTGATTGTTTTCTACTATACACTTTATCAACCTTTTTGGTTCCATAAACTGCAGGCCAGAGCCAAGACCACTACGAATAATGCTGTTAGTTGGGTTTGGGAGTAAACTGGAGCCGTGCCTGCCTATTGCAATTTCTTTACACACAAATAAACCCCAGGTTTTAGTCCGAAGAGACGTTGGCTCCAAAGCAGAAAGCCATTATTACTCTATTTCAATAAACAGGATGAGGTATATGGGTTAGCACAGTGCTCGTCGTAGTAAATACGCAACTCCCGATACGTAATGTATTGCATATCTCCTCTTACGATTTTACGAATTGACCATTACGGATAATTAATGAGCGTTTCTTTTGCCCACACATTTAGTCATTCACCTTCTTTCTTGGAGGAGAAATGTGTGTATGCAAGTTCCATGCATGCAGTGCTTGCTTATAGAGCTTTCCCTATTTTGCGTTTGTGTGTAGGCGATGTCGATGGGGAATGCGATAATATTCTGAGCAGCGAGTAAAAATTGGCATTTCCACTTGGCTCTTGACTCATATCGTAAATTATGTATTTTCGGACTTGAGAAAACCGGACCTGCCCCTGCCCCCAGAGGGAAAAGCTGATACTTATTTGCGTTCATTTTTTGGTGATGTCAGCTGATAAGAAAGCTCAGAGGCACCGTTACCAAAATGGAATACACTGATTCCTCCTGTATTGCGTATAGTTTTTTATACATGTTCATAGAAATTTATTGGGGCGACAACAGCTGTTATCACTAGAGCTGGACGGGAAGGAGAAAGTCAGAAAACGGACATTGGATTGAGGCAGGCATATTGTAGATATTGGTCGGAACGTGACCATATGGAAAATTACCATAATAAACGTAGCATATGACGGGGATGGTGATCATGATTTGATCACATACATTCATACTTTCTCCCTTTTGGCTCGGCATAGATTCCCTTGCAATAAAAACGAGCAATCTGAGCAATTTTTAGGGAAAAGGGATTATTGCTCCACGTCTACTCCTTTTTTTCTGCTTTCCCTTTTTTTTGCTGCTCCAAATTCGGAGAGTCGATTGCCTTTTTTCTTTACTAGAATAGTTTTTTGCTCCAAAACCCCGAGGTGTAAATTTAAAGCTCTCTTTCTGTTCTCTCCTTTTTTCTTCATTTCCACATTCCATTTCATTTCACACAAGCATCATCCTCCTCATCACCATCCATATCCATACCATATTACAAAAGACTTTCTCTCTCAAAGTGTAAGTGCATTTTCATCCATATCATCATATACGATATGATGCCACATTTAGTTTCACTCATTCATTCCCTACTAAATCCATTCAAACTCCTCAACCTTTTCTCTCACTCATCTTTTGTCCATATTGTCTGTCTTTCCTGCTCTTATAGTGGGATTGCATTAGTTTCCATATGCATTAGCAAAAAATGGATCTAATATATTGATTTTAATCTGTTGGGGGTTTCACTTGAAATCTTCCGCTTTCTCTTGTGACTGACATTGGCCATGCCATTACAAGTATACTACCTAATATACCTACACCGACTTGTTCTGAGGTTGTTACATTATTTCACTTCCTCACAAAGGATATCACATGGTGCTGTTGGCAGCATGGAGGCATTCACCATCACATGATCATCATATCATGACACTATCACCGTCTTTCTTCACCGTGATATTCTTAGAATTTTGGATATACTCATTTTCTCTTTGGTAAGAAAGGGGGAGAAGTGTGCGGTATGGTGATGGTGTGACAACACTATTATATCCGTTTCTTGCTCCACACTCACTTACCCATTTTCACCCGCACCAGCAGTGAGCAAGGATGATAATGTAATCTATCCATCTAATCTCAACACAAGCTATATACAGTGTTGAATCAATGTAGTATAATATAATGTCATATTGGAATGGTGATATGGTGGAAGGAGTAGTAGCCGTGCTGGTGTGCTGGTGGTGAAATGACTGGCACAAATGGCAAATGTTTCCCAATCCCAACTCGACATCCTTTCTTTGGCAAAAAATGGAAAGCGCTATATATGGATGAATACGATATGTTCCAGTAAAATGATAGTTAGCCGACGCCCGAGCCCTCCAAAATTGTAGACATATTTCCCATCTAATATTCATTTTTATGGGCATTCACCATTTGACCAGCCGAGCACCACCACACCACCAGCACCAGTGCGTACCATTATGACTGCTCCGATGCAAAAGTTATTTTTTGGAGGACATCATGTCCCCGCTCGAACAAGCAATAACAAGTTACTCTCTCTCGGTTGGATTGGGATGTGATGATATGAGGGTGTTGGGAATGTTGTAAGTGAAAATTGTAGGGCTTGTGTACAACAGCGAGGACAACTACTAAAACATGTTATTATGTATATTGGCTCAACTCCCTTAATTTCTCATTTTATGCATATCAATAATCCTCCTTCAGTTTCATATGTATATTGTTCAGAGGCTACAAATTCATTCCGTGGAGTGTGTAACATATTGTTACTCTACAACCACCGCTCTTCTGCTGCTTTCAACCAGTTTTTGTTTGGTGCGGAATGTTGAAATGATATTAATATTTGGGGAGAACAAAAACTCGTGTAGCTTAATATTTAATTCAGTGAATGAATGTCGGGAGTGTGGAGAAGTGTATGAAAGGAATTTTATGCGAATATTGTTTTTTTGCTGCTGCTGCTGTTGCTGTGTGCTGCTGATCAAAATGGCCCTTTGTGTATAGTGGAAGTTATTAGCATAATTATTATTCCACAAGAAAGCACAAGTATAATGCTTTTTTCAAGAGGAGACAAAAAACATACATATATTATGTTATCGCAAACCCAAATTTGGTGTGCTCCGTTTTATTTTTATTTTTCGTGTCTGATACACATAAAAACTTACAGGGACATGGGTGTTTTTGCAAAGAAGAAATCAAAATTACATTTTGGTAAGAGGAACATCTTGATAATATTAGAAAATTGCAAAAAGATGTGTTGTGCAATATTGTATGGAATGTGTTTTTGATATGCACGCGGTATTCACTCTCAGTATGTGACCAAAATGCCAATTTTATTTAGAAACTCAGACATGTTTTAATGTAAACGGTTAGTTTTTATGCTTTCAACCTAAATGCGGTCGCTACTGAAAAGTTTCCACAGACGACACGCGGACGCACACACATTGCTCACTCTTCATTATTAAAAAAGAAAAGACGGGGCTCTATACATCAATGCTTTAGTGAAAAAATTTGCGAGAATATTCCATTGCAAATAATAATCGAGCACGCTAAAAATTAAATGCGTGCAATGCCGAGTATCGACTGGAAAATTGAGAGTACCGTAATATTCTATACTTTGCATAATAAGATCCTGCATACGTATTGTGCTTACCCAGATTTCCTTCTATGTATAAATACTTCAGCACAGCTCCAGCTAAGCAGTTACAAAAGTAATTCGGTAGAAAGGAAATACATAATTGATACGGAGAAGCGCATTTTAAATTAGGTTGATAGCCCCAATCAAGAGTATTGTAAATCGAATCCGTTAACCCTTATCGTTCTTTCTTACAAACTACAAAGGATGCCGACAGGAGGATAATAGAAGCGACAACTTCATAACAAAATAAAATTTTATGGGCATGTATTGCTCCATATAATATACCTACATTTCAGTAGTATCACTATTCCCCTATCATTCTAATTGCAATCAAGCCTTTGTTATATTAGATAGTTATATTTTTCAAGCCAGCCTGTTAAAACCTCTTCACAAAAAAGTAGTCCGTCCCATAAAGTATGAACAAGGTGATTGATGGATGCCAATCATTTGCATTTCCTCACTAGGTACTCCATATTTGATGCTTACTAAAAATCAATCGGTTCCATCAACTTCTCCAAACAGATAGGTTTGGTCTGCTGTCACAACTCTGTTTTTGGATTCCCTATCGTTGACTGTCTTTATTTTAGTTGTTTTCCAATTCAAACTCAGCTGCAGCAAAGTGACATCCTGTTCCTGATGTGCACAGCAAGATAGCGCACAACTAAGTAAGAGTGCCTACTGCTGACTCAGGACTCATATGACAAGGACAAAATGAGACAAGCAATGAACAGACATTGACGTATCTTGTTTACGTCATTTGATACTCTTGACTAAAAACACATTTTTTCAACGGGTATGGAAATCATCAGGAAAAGGTAAAAGAGTACAAAATGAGATGGGGAGTAATGGGAATATTTTAAACATATTTTTTCACTTCACTCTCCCCAACAAAAATTCAACATCTTTTTTTTTCACCGGAAAAGTGCTCTCTAGCTCCTTGTTTGCATTTGATATCAATTTATTAAGGAAACAACTTCAATGTAAGAGCTGTCATATCAAGATTGCCTTATATAAAAATGAGCTGTTGGAGACCAAAACTTGGAAAAAAATCTAATTTTTTCATACATGAGAAAGCTCATCACGACACAAAATGGTTGTTAGATTATATCACCATTGCATTCAACTGCAATGCCCTTTTTCTCCTAGTTGGTTGTAGTGAAATTTTCTGTACATCTTATTTTTTATGCTCGCCTCTCCTCTAAATAATGGGACACATTGGGTCTTTTATTGCTTTTATATAATGTTGACTATGCAAAATATATATGTGTTGGGCTGAAATGAAGTTTCAAGAGAAAAGATCTTGAGTTTTAGAAGCATTTCGCGTTCCATAATGGGAGAGAATGGCACTCAGAGTAGTATTCAGGTGGTGCCTTCGCCTCACGCAATATTTTTTGGTAGTGGTGTGTGGTGGTTGTTGGGTTTTGTTACGACGAAGGACGAAAAATAAGTCTTGGGTTGGCTCTCATGATGATACAAGGACCATTTGGGAGCTTACATAAGCACATAATGAGAATGGGGAAAGGGAGACTCTAAATAGAGTGCAAAAGCTGTATATCACTGATGACAAAAAACCCACACATTTTATGCGTAAGAGAGAAACTACGGAAAGAAAGAAGGATGAATCAAGTACTGACTAAGCATACCATTAGTATGATGATGGTCGTCCGGCTCGTAGCCGCAGTACGAGATGGGGATGGCAAAGATGAGGAAAGTCCACGGTGGATAATAATAATGAAAAGATGCTCTCATCCTTCTTCTCTTCTCTCTTCAGTCTTGTACTTGTGGAAAATGTTTTGGAGGAGATGGAGCAGTGAATGCTTCGAGAGCAGTGCACAAAAAGCTGTTTTCTCCACTTCCAGAGCTCCCTTTTCTCGAGAGTCAGGAGCGAAAATAAGAAAGGAACAAAAACTATAAATATACTTACTAGTCAGTTTTTCTGTGTCACAATGACTATTTCAGGGAATGCCAACTACACCAGCAAACCAAACTAAATTCACTATACGAGTAAGTACGTATGTATATGTTCTCCAAAAAAACTGACTGCTGCTCCTGCTTGAGGGTATGCAACACTTTATTTTATTTCCTTGACTTGTCTCTTAAACGAATGCCATGTGCACTGTGCAACCGAGAAGAACTACAACGAATATAATAATGAAGTCTCCATTTTCACTAGAGAAAAAAATTGGAGAAAATGAACTCTCTCTCTCTATTTTAGTCCTCTCATGGAGAAAATCAAGGGAGTTGATGCTTTCAAGAGTTTTCTCTTGGAATCTCACGGAGCATGCACTTTTTTTCGTATTTTTCTGTGCCAATAATGCAAACTTATGTCAGTGGAGGGTCCAAACTAGTTATAAATTTGGAGTCAGCGTCCTAAAAAAACTGCACTAATCCCCTTTCCATCTATTGTACAATTTTTGTGAGTTCTGACTTGAACCATATGCATCTGCAGTCGTGGAATGGAAGCACAAAAGAGGAAAAAGTTTAATGTGATGTCACACCAAATTATAGTCTTTTTTTACGTTGGTTCCTTTCCGGATATATAAACTGCGTTGCACAATGTTCGGTTCAGTTGTTCAGGATGAATAAAATATTTTTTGCACTCTTTATTTTTTCTGGGTTAAAACACCAGAGAAAGGAGAGAGTAGATGCGGAACACCAATGCCAGCAGACAAGTCCATTTGATAGGAGAACTGAATGATGATGATGATGAATGCATACAAGTTTTCATAGAAGGAGAAAGTAAGTGAAAGCTGGAAAAAGAAGGGAGAATATGGAACACACTACTGACATAGGCAGTCATTCATCTCAAGTTCATATAAGAAATAGTTTGGAGGGAGCCAGTCAGTCAGTCAGTTTTTTTTTGTCTTTTCCTTCCTTCCGTTTGAACTGCACTTTGGCCGGTGGTGTCAAGTCAAAGCAGAGTGCTTTTTTTCCTTTTGAAGACGAGATTGCACACAAAAGGGAACAAGACAGAGGGGAAGAGGAGAACTTGCACATGTAAGCATAAAGAGCAGTAGCAATTATGATAGAAAAGCACTTTGATTCAAGAATCTACACGGTGTGCTTCAGCACAGCATCGGCAGAAGAAGCAGTAGTGGAGAGCAACTCTTTTATCATAACGTCAGACGAAGAAGAGTTTCCTTCTTTCTCCCTGCCTAGGAGCGAAAAGCGGGACACGCTAAAAGTCAAAGTAGTTCTCCTTTTTGAGTCTTTGTTGCTCGAAAATTAGCTAGGCTCTGAGGCTGGGGCTCAAAAGCAACTTTTTTTATGACTACAGTTTAAATGGAGGACGATGAGTGAGTGGAAGTTAATAAGAGACTTTGTGAAAAACAGGAAACAAAATTGTTTTTCATCATCATGACCGTCATCAGAACGGTTTTTGGGTATAGTCAAAATGTATACGGTTTTTACCCTTTGCCTCCCTTGTTTTCAAGAAAATTTTCTCTCTTTTATAAATGAGACATGGAGTTGGCTCCTCATCTGCAACTTCTTTACTGCTTTCCCGATTGAAACAAACTCCTTTTCCGTCCTATGCCAAAGTTATACTACTAGACAAGACTTTGGTGAGGGAGAGTATGTTGGATGAGGATGTAGAAGATGTGTGACGGTATCAAAACGTGCTTTGCGCTATCTTCTTCGGAAAATATCTGACGAAAAGTTGAGAAGGATCCAAATCACGGTGTAATGTAATGTAATTAATCACATGGATAGACTCTTTCACTTTCCTTCACTTTCTCTCTTCAGTCTTCCTCCTGCACACACTATATAATTTCCTTTTGGAGTTCGCACTAATACACACTCACAAAAAAAATTCGGGTTGAGAGAGAAAGGTTCTAGTTTTTTCTTCTTGGTCTTCGTCTTTCCCGTGAAGATTGGATATGGAGAATGATATTCTTTCCCTAACTGATGGCGATGATGATCATGCTGGTATGTGCAACGGTTTTGGTTTTGCTTTTGTTGGTTTTTCTTGCTGATACTGCTGTTGTTCCACTGTCATTATCATTACGTTTAATGGGAGTAGTAGTCGTAGTCTGTGGTTCGCATCCTCCTCCTCATCTCATCATCAAGAGATGGTCGTCACTATCACCACCACCACAGAACACCACCAATGCGATATGGAATAAAGTTAGACCCTCTTTTTCCCCTTTTCCCACAGGATCATGTTAATTCCTCTTGTAATTCTGTTTCTCTCCCATCTCTACGTTTTTTGTGTCTCGGCTGGCTCTCTCGACAAACTTAAAAACGTTGGTGATTCCAGAGACGCAGACACAGCGTGGTCTAAAAACTGAAAAGAAGAGAAAAAGTTTTGAGAATGTTTCTACTTTTATTACACTGTCCGTTTGAAATGTGTTTGAGGGAATGTCTTTCATCTACACTGTTTCAAAGCGGAGCTGGAGCCAGAACCAAAGCAATTTCGATATTTACTCAGGGACGCGAGGCTTTTGATGGTGCCGAGTGGAGCCAGTGATATTCAGAGAAACACAAGGTTTCTCCTTTTGATATTCGGCTGTGGAAGGGATAAGCAAATGAAAGTTAACCAAAATCATTGGCCACAATGCAACAGTGCTCATCATCTTGTTCCTCACTGGAAAATTGTATTAGTTCTTCATGGGAAGAAAATATGCAATGATGATGATCATCACCATCATCAGGATTCACGATGCTATGGACTCAAACTGGAAGTAGACCATATAGTGGTGGTGTTTGGGAAAGTAGTGGAAAGTCTTATTGCATTTCTTCCCACTTGTTATGAGCCAAACATTTCTCGAGTTTTCTCTTTCTCTCTATTCTATGGAAAGCTACAAAAAGATATTACGACCATTTTATACTTTCACGAGTTTTCTTTCTCCCCAAAAATATTACTGTCATCAAGAAATGCCTTGTGTTTCACCAAAACATTTTCAATCCCATGCTCTCTTGTTTTTACTTCACCGATGAGATGAGCAGAGCCATCATCATCCTCTGATCAAACAAGAAAATATAGCAGTTCTTCCGCTCTTTCGGATGAAACTTGCCGTTTTTGGTAGCACACCGCCCCTTTCCACATCCACACTAAAATGGTCACTGCATTCCTCTTAATCCACTCTTCTCTCTAATAATAATATGATGCTCTTTCTCTCTCTCTCTTCCATGTTATTTTCATGTCACAAGATTAGGAAATAACATTATGCAAGTTTTGCCTATCACGAGAGACCACAGCGGCACCAACGCAAAAGCATTTTAATGCGCTACCGCCACCACAAAAACAACATCCACCAAAGCTATCATTTTGGCCTACAAATAGCAGCTCGGAAGCAAGAGTTTTACCTAATATCCCCTTATATTTTTTGAAGCACCAGCTGCAGCTCCGCCTCTCCCTTCATCTCGATCTCCAGTGTTTTTCTCTTGATGACAAAAATTATACACTCTGGGTTTGTGATCAAGCTCCTTTTTGGCTTTGGAAGTATGTATTTGCTGCGAAAGCTCAACAACACAACTCATGCCAAAAATATTTTCGCAGAGGTATTTGCCTCCTTCAAAATCCTTCTAAATTGTTCCCTCTTGCGCCACAGGAGAGTTATAGCAAAACCCGTCTAACATTTTTCGTCAACAGCTCCAAAAAACCAATAGAAAAATATTCGATTTTCGCTTCAGAGCTGCTCCATTCTCAACTCTATATTTGGGAGGAGGGTGAAGAGGGTTCTTGAAATAATCTAGAGGAAAATGTCATGTGCAATATGATGATGACGGCGAGAGTGATACGAAAGGATAATAGTGGATTGAAATGCGTGAGTGTAGGAGTACAGCTATCTTTTGGGACCAAAGTCGGAAAGATCATCGCTTGTCATACACACATACCATATTTTTCCTCCAGCCAAGCACCACGATAAATCCAAAAAACTGGGTTAAAAATATATATATTCTCATCCGTACATCGCATCAGTCCCGATTCTCGATGAATGAGTAAAGTGCATTAGGTATGCTTTCTGCATCCGTCTCCTTCTCTCTATCAACAACAATGCCGTTTCCTCTTCACTTGCTGTCTATCTCTCTTTCTCCAGTCTTTTTGGCAGTGCCTTCCTTTCCCTTCCATTGGCACGGCTTGGCTTCACTTACCGCTCCGATGCCCTACTCAACTGAAGATTGTGAAGGAGACGACGAGGACGGGTGAAACGTATAGAGAGGGAGGTACACAGAAAAAAGCAGTTTTGGAACCTACACCAAAGACTGTATATACCTACATGCAACTTCCTTTTTCTCACTTTCCCTTCTCTAGTAGAATAAATGCCTAGACAGATACATATGGAATTACATCTATGCACTTACCACCACCAACGAAAAATGTAGGTAAGTAAAACTAAAGTGTTTGTATGTAGCTAGGTCGGTTCAGTTTTGGCGAGGAGAAGGAAAGAAGAAACTAGGGGATAAAAATTGGGTGACTATTGTTTTCCTTTCGAATCCTCTTGTGATATACATAAATCCATGTTACACACACGACGTGTGTATATGCTTTTTTAACAAGCTATAAGAATTTATACTAGAAGTTATATGGGTTGGTAAAAGAGCTAGCATGCCACGCTATAGACGGATCGGAAATAAAAAAGGATAAAAGAGAGAGAGAGTTTCTCTGTGAAAAACGGAGGAGAAAAGAGAACCCAATAGATTGGAGAACTTGACATATTTCCACTAAATTTTTTTCTAGGCAACTGGTGAAGACACCATACCATACCAATACCACCACTGCACTGCAACGTCTAAAGAGAAAGTTGTCGATTGGATCGACACACATTTTTTTCTAGCTGCCCTCCTACACTCTTACCAATATACAATACAACATGGAAAAATCTGGAAGTCCAATTCAGCTTCCTCCTCATTTTCTCCAGTTGAGAAAATTTTGTGAGCAGAGAAAATCTCCAGAAATGTAATAATGCAATGCAGCAAAAGTGGTATTATATTGTAGTGACGTAGGACCACACTCATATACACACACTCCGCATACATTCTTACGTTCCCACCAAGCCCCATGATACACTCACAACCATGTTGTTTGACACTTTGAAGACGAGACGGGGAATCCATTTCAAATCGTTAACTATTTTTTTGTTCTCAAATATGCTCGCTTGAAGGATTTCTCCTCTTTTCTCCTAATCCCTTTTAAACTATGGCTGGAAGGAACATTTTGTCTCTCATTTTTTCTCTCTCTCTTCGTGTATCACTCTAGATGATATCATCGAAAGAACAAATTTTTTTAGCTAAATCTCAGCTTTAGCAAATAGCCCGATATATTTTATAAATGGGTGAAAGAGAGAGAGAGAGAGAATGAGAAAAATAGCGTACATGAACAAGACAAGGAACATGGATACAGAAGACAAGCTAGATAATATGTAAAGAGAGGAGGAGAAGAAAAAGTAATTGGATACTTGATCGTTAGAACTTGTACGACAACTAGATACACACACTTAAAGCTTGAGGAGATGGAGAAAGAGAGCATGATACT
Source organism: Orchesella bifasciata (assembly GCA_034697805.1). Taxonomy (NCBI): domain Eukaryota; kingdom Metazoa; phylum Arthropoda; class Collembola; order Entomobryomorpha; family Orchesellidae; genus Orchesella; species Orchesella bifasciata. Next base: position 11,755 of record JAQGAP010000618.1, read on the forward strand.
TTGACTTTACTCTTGTTCAGTTTCTCCAGTTAGCTTTTGCTTTGGTTCTGTTTCTGGAATGTTGGGGCATGCTGAGCTCATATCTAGTTAAGCTGCTAAAAAGGAGAATGCGTTTCCCCAAAACATCCAAGAAAAATATATTGTTGACTGATAAACTATACTATACTCGGGTTTTAAAAGCATTCCTCTTGCTAATACACATGATGTTAGTAATACTAATTCGAAATAATAATCTGGATAAACTTGATACTTACTGTTGAGTGTATCCTTTACAAAATATCCAACTCTGCTACTACAATCCAGTCTGGTTCCTGTTCGTAAAAAAAACTTTGTTTAGTCAACAACTGGGCCACACACGTTTTTTTTTCTTGAAAAAGTAAAAGTTTCTCGTTTTCACAAAAAATATTGTATTATCCATATAAATTTCTCCCGGTATGTTTTATTGGACCCTGTTTAAAAAGAGTCGTGTTTCCATATTCTGTATGCAGTTGAACGTACGTACGTATTTACTTCCGTTCGTAACGTAAAAACTAAGTTGCTCTTCACCGCTAGCTGTCCCGGTGGATTCTGCGTGCCTTGAGTAGAGAGCCAGCCGGGTATTCCTACAAAACAGGAGAGAAAAGACTTGAGTTTTGCTGCGTGTGTGTCGGTCATGTTCTACAGAGCTAGCTCTATACCATCCACATCCAAACACCACACTGCTGCACTGCCACTAGCACCAACACCAACTCAAACTTGCCTTTTCCAAGTTGAGCGAGAGAGAGAGTGAGAGCAAAAAAGGTCCTAAAATTTTTCGTCGTTTGTTCCGTATTAAAAGGCAGCATGGTATGAGATCGTAGCATTATCCAAATACAAAGAGTTTTTCTCTCTTCACTAGAATAATGTTATGCTACTACCAAGAGCATCGTATCGTACCACACAAATAATAAAAAAATGTTTTTTATACGCGTGTACCTACATTGTCCTCTGTTGTAGTAAGTACATCAGTTACAAGAATAAAATATAGCTGCATAATATCCCTTTTGCCATGTGCTTTGCCTTTTCCCTTTCCTCTCCTTGCTTCCTTCAACTCCTCAACACAACACACATAACCAAAACTATATTTAATGCCAAAGCTTATGGCCATCGGAATGCATATAGCCCGCATATTTGCATATTATACTCATTCAACTTATTGCCCAGCATAACCTTTTCTCTTTGTGGAGCGCTTTGCTATATTATATGTGCTATAATATACATTCCCATAATATTATACTCCACTTTGATATTTTCGCATGAACAAAAAATCCTTTTGACTTTGTGCACTTCGTTTGCTATTTTGATAATGATGAAAAAAGTCTGGCTACATGTTAATCATGTTGATGCTCATATTATTTGTGTGTACACGATTATAGTCTAAATAGATTAGTCAGGTTTCCAACCAAAATATAATATTATTTAACGTCTTCATGTATACTACGTGTGTGATCCACACACAAAAATACCTTTTCTTTTGTTGGAAATTTTGTATAAAGTTGTTTTATATGAATACGTCGACGTGATCATGGTGTGAAAAAGAACGGAGGAAAGAAAGAAAAGGGTTTTCCTGCTGAAGGAAAAGGAGCTACATCAAAGAAGAGTGGGTTACCTACTTTTTTTCACTCTGCTGCTTCTGTTCCTTTCTTCCCTTGCACAACAATTTTGAAGAAAACCGTAACTATAAGCGCTTATGTGTTTAAGCGAGGCAGAACTCCCATCAAAAAATGTCAAAAATAAGGAATGACGAAAGATTGTCATTCTTCTTTCCCGTCATGGGGAAAAGAAAAGTTTGCAGAGTGGGAGAAGTGGAGGACTATATACAGATTAAATTTGTAGTTAGCTTGTGTACTCCCTTGTTTGTGTTATTTATGCTTTGAAGAATGATGATGATATGATGATGGTGGTTGCTGTGTTTGTTGTAATAGAAAGACTAGTGGTATGGTATGGTGGTGGTGGTGGTGTGTACTTAATGAAATAGGCGTGCATGCATAAATAAAAGAAAGAAAAGTGAGCAAGAAAGTTTTTCCTAAAAGACTTCGACCTATATACTCTCCACCTATTGCTTTTGAAACAACAAACAACCAACGATTTCTGCTCCTGAAATGATGCATATATTGAATATACGATATCTGGTTTGGTATGGTTGTGGTTGCGGTGAGTGATATGATGATACATGCAAGAGCAGTCAAAATGACGAAGAGTGAATACTAAATGTTCACTCTTCTGCTTTCTGCTCAGGGAGCACAGAGAAGAGTGCAGACTTTAAAAAGTCAGCTTCGTTCATTCAACCAAGAGAAAATAGATTGATATACACTTTTTTTTAAAAAGAAAACAATAAAGAATTTTTATTTTTCAAAAAGGAAAGTTTAAACATTCTAAGAAGTTGAGTTGAAAGCCAGCCGCATTTCACAAGATGCAATATTAAAATCATTGAAGTTGGCATTTTGGCATCTTGCTTTGTTTTCCCTTGTTCTGGTTACTTCAGACTTGAGAAAAAGAGATGAAAATGTAATTATGAAGTAAAAAGTGTTGTTGCGTCTGTGAGCTCTTCAACAAGATCCTTTTCCCGTTGTATGTAGCTATTGTGTCACACACACACAAAAAACATGGTAATGGGCATGCGAATGGAATATGGATGGAGGAATGCATGCCAAAATAAAGAGACGGGGTATGGAACGGAAGGAAAGGAGGAAACGAAGAGAATCTAGTTTTTTGCCTTTTCACCTTTTCCTTCACATCATCATCGTCTTAATCATCAAAGGAGAAAAGCTCATGATGATGTGACGCAACGCACTGCTGTTTTTTTTTTCAAATGCCAATATAATAAGCAAAAGGAAAAGTAAGTAAGTAGCTCAGAGTGCAAACTTTGTTTGCCATTTTTGCCCTGAAGACGTTTGAAAGTGGAGTAGAGTAGCAGGAGAGAAAGAGAAATGAGCAAAGTTGAAGGTTTGGAAGTGGAATCAGGCGGAAACTGAGAAATGAGTGGGAGATGAAGAAGAAGAAGAAGACATAAAGAAAGGAGAGCAAGTATATAAGTAGTAAGTAATAATAATAATTACAGAGAATATGATACAATAATAACAAGCTTCTTTTCCTTTTCTTCTTGTGTGACACTCTACTTTTCCATCATTTATGATTGTTATTAGTAGTTTGGAGTGTTGTCGTTGTCATTATAGTCGTCGTCGTTTCTACTGTTATTATTGTTGGAGACTGCGACGAAAAGAACAAGTCTCCTTTTTTCCGTTGGAAATGAGACGTAAGGGCGAAATGAGTGTGTGTGTGTACCTTGTGTGCTTTGGTGTGGGAGCCAAGTTCTCTCCATCTGCACACACGACCATTCCATGATATTATACATAATATAGTAGAGCATACCATACCACACGCCACTTTCATGTCAAACGACACACTTGACTGCTCACTGAAGCCTGAAGCATTGCCTTGCAAAAGGGACGAAAGCAAAGCAGCACTCCAAAAAATAAATGAATGTTAGGCAAGCAAGAGCAGTTATAGTTGGTTATTTGGTTACGCTTTTGGATTATACTTGTTGTTTCGCAACAATTTTTTTTCGAAGGAGCCAATGAAACGATCATGATGATGGTAACAAATTACATGCATCAAATGTAAAAGCACGCGGTGCTGTGGAGTTTGCTCGTTCATCTAAAAACCAGCAGCAGCATTTCTTCTCATCCGCATCCACTCGCCCAGAGTTTCGGATAGTTCTACTAGCAAAAGTGTGTGTATTTATGTGGAGGGAATGGGTTTCCGTATAAAAAGCGGGTCCAGAAGAGCTTAATGATGTCACATGCGGTGTGAGCTTCAGTACACGGTTCATGCTTCACTCGTTAAGAAGTCAAATAGCAGAGCGACTAAAGAATGTACCTACGCATTTTATGTGTGTCCCTACCGAGCAGGAGGAATGGAAGAAATGATTGCGAAACCACATGCCCTAGTACGTTTAATACTTCGTCTCTAATCTTTCTGACTTCCTCCTCCCGTTCCCTCTTTTTATACAAAACAAACCAACATCAGCAGCAGCAACTCCAAAAAATGCTAATTTTTACACTATTCATTTCACATTCTGAAAAGAAAAAATATCCCATTAAAAAGCAACCTGTGCTGACTCCAAAAGAGAAAAATCTTGTTACGTTTTCTAATGCGAATTCCAACCTGTCATCTCATCTCATTTCTTAATACTACAACCGACACACTACTCATCACATAGCAATATTGCACGGAATACTAATAACATCATCATAAAATAGAGAGACAGCAAGCGCAAAAGGCAAAAGACTCAACTCCTCCCCAGTTTTCCGGCAAAATTGTGAATTGGGAGCACCAGGGTTGCCCCTCCTTTTAAAAATATAGTTGTTCATTTTTTTTTGCAGGCTGGAAAATTGGAAGCTTCTGATGCTGATTGAGTTCCAAAAACTTTTTTTTGGATGAAATTCTCTACTGAGATAATGACATATATTTTGGACTTTTTCATATCATTAATTCAGTAGCAGGATCCTTCATCATGCTTTTCTCATCCCCATCATGATAATGAGAGAACAAGGACGGAATGAGAAAACTAACTGGATGAAATTTGAACATAATTTCATTTTGAAGGTTGTTTCTTATTTTTAGTCGAATTCTGAGATATAGTTGACTCACTAGACCTTTGAGAAAGTTTCTTTTGGTAAAAAAAAACCTTCGAGAATGACAGATGGGTTGTTTAGAAAGACAAACACATTTTTGGAATTACTGTTTTTCTTCATCATCTTTTTCTCCCTCTCCCCTTACAACTCTTGAATACACTGAAATTAAATAAAAAACTCTCGCTCCCACTTTAATTCTTTTTTACAAGTGTGAAAACTTGCCTGTTTTACTTTTCTTCGAGTAGACAACAAACACACAACAAAAATGTGCAATTTTTTAGAAGAGCGAAGAAATAAAGTCAAGAAAATATGGTTTTGTGTCCATCCCTGTGAACAACTTCCTCTGGAGAGAAAAGAAAGTAAAGTGACACTCTGAAAATAAAGTTTTGATATTTTTCTCTTAATAAAGTTGGTCGACTTGTTTTGTTGAGTTGACTCGCATCACATTTCTATTGCTCCTTTTAAAGTTGTAACAAGAGGAGAGAACGACTAAAGTATCATAAAAAGGTGGAAACATGGGATGGGAAGAGGAGGACATCATCATGTTGTTGAACAAGAATAATTTTTCACAAAAAAGATAGTTTTTGTAGCGCAGTAAAAAAAAAAGAACAGTTTCACAAAGATTCCAATTGAACCTGTAACAGACAAAAAGGGGAAATATGCACCCTCCTTTTATTTGAGCATATCAGGATCCATTATAAGAAAATGTAGGGCAAAAAAACAACATATTTTTATTCGTATTCAAGTCATTCACATCAACTTATTTTCTTGAGGAATATCGGCGTCCTCCTCCAACCCAACTCCATCAGTGAATTCTCCTACATCCCATTACTTTTTAAAGGAATCTGTGAACATTGATGGTGGCTGCTGTACATACATATAATATCTTAAGTAGTAACAGAGCAGATATACCTAAAAGTTCTACACACCTTTTTAGACCCAATAAAAACGCACATTTTTCTCCCGACACAGAATATTTCCCGATTGCTTTTCTTGCTCGCTCAGGTTTTTTATGCGTGGAAAAGTCACTTACACACATACTAGCGCATTCCTTGTATATTTACATACCGAGCGAGCATATTTTCTCCAGATATATTGGTAGTACACACCCACACCCACCAACCCAACCAAAAAGGTTTCTTCGACTTCTCCCTCAACAATCACATCAGGACAGAAAGAACCCCAGTAAAAATCGAATCCAACCAGGAAAATGACTGGAAGTGAACTTTTGTTCAAAATCGTCAGTTTCTCTTTTTGGGGAGTAAAAAGGGTAAATTTAGGAGTTCATATGGTGCCTATAAAGAGAAAGAAAAAAGTTTATTTCATGTCTTGTTCCCTTCCTTCTTATTCTTCTTCGTTTTTTATTATCCACCGAAATTGCCATGTTCCGGTCTGAAAGACCTTATTTTGAGTGAAATGAGCTGTATCTGACGAGATTGATCCTTGTAACGTAGCAGGAGTAAGTTGCGGAGAAAGAAAGAAAGATGAAGATGATGTGTGTTACGTGTATGTAGTGGAGTAGGAGGAGTGATTGCCTTTTTATTCTTTCTCTTCAACGATCATTCATGATGGTTGTTATTGTTGTGAACCATTTTCCAAGAAAGGGAGACTGGACCGTTTTCACTGATTGTTACACTCGAATAGAGAGAGGAAAAATGTGCACTTTCTAACTTGGTCGTCCACACAATGGACCGATCACTCATTTTCATTCCATCGTCATCATCATCTTCAGCATCAGATTCCAGGGGTTTTTCCCCATAATATCTGTGCCTATGTAGAAATGTCTAGCGAACATCGCTCTATATAAATCTTTTTTTCTTTGGTAGGCTCTCCTCTTCCTGTTCCAATAGCTATGTATACTCCTGTAAATAATGGCTTTCCATTGCCCTCAGCCATAGAAAACAGAGGAGAACGAGGAACACGGTGGATTCCAAGATTAAGTCCATTGACGAAAAGCATATAATAAAAATGTGAAGTTGTGACCAGAATCAAAGATTAAGAGCAATCATTGAGCTGTCGTGACGTCAATGAATTCAAATGAATTTCCCAAAAAAAAAATACGTCTTTTTCGCAACGGAGGAAATGAAGTTTTTGGGAAACTCAAACACCTTCCAGCAAACTCCAAACTCATCATCAAGCATAAGAACCTAATCAGCATGACCGCACAGTTACCAAAATTATTGAAAAGAGATTAGCTCATATATAAATAATATATATAGGCTTAACGTAGCTTATCCTGATCATCCTCTATATATCTGTAATCATTATCCCACGCAAAATAATGTGACACAGATTACAGCTAAAATGACGTCAGATTTTAATGACTTGCATAACTTCCTATTTCATTCACACGTTTGTTGGTTTTTATTCACCCATGTATAATAAATGGGAGTATAAACCTGTACCCAAAAATAGGAATGTTATTGCTACTCAATATGAAACAGGTTCCCGAAAAAGCTTTTAAGCTATTAGGGAAACTCCTCCACTCACTTAGTTATGCTCCTTCTCTCCGAGCTAAAATGTCTAGTGCATATTAAGTGCATACAAGATAGGAGGAAGCGAGCTTATCTTAATGCGTCAAATAATCTGGCGAGTCAGTAAAAATCTGCTTTGCCTCTCGTCTAGACTCTCCATTTATTTACCGTTATGTTTTTTATGATTATTATTATTACCGCGGTAGAGGAAGGGAAAAAATGCATATGCCTGTCTTGTGTGTACTCATAAATCCTATTGAAAAAAGGAATATAGTAATGATATGATAATGTGCTATCATGATTTAAGACGCGACATTTATAGTCTTACATTCCCTTCCTGTACATTTTCCTTGTACACAGAGCTCTGCTCCCACTCTCCTCTTTCAAGATGACTAATAAAGCTGGAGAAAAAATACCCAAACGAGTTTGTTTTTCTCTACACCAACCACTCTCTCAAAGTAAGTAAGTAGCTTGTCTTGTTTGCAAAATGCAAAGCAAAAACTAACCAGGGAAACTTTCTACGAGAGAGAAAGCAAAGTAAAATAAGTAGGTCTCCTCGTCTTGCACGTTCTCCTTTCTCTTCCTCTCTTCGCTTGGTGGAAATGAAGTTTTTTTTTGTGTATGCTCAGCTAAGCTCCTTTCATTTCTATGTGATGATGAAGGAGGGAACCAAGCAGAGAAAGAGAAACTCGGTGGATTCCTCCTGGAGAAAATGAAGTCACTCGCTTTTATTTTTCCTCGAAAACTGTCTTTTCTGCTTCTAACGAAGATTACATATGCTTCCTTGAATATACATTGGAGAAGTCTGGGTAATGTGTTGTGTAGTCTCCTTGTTTGTGCATATTTTGAATGTAAATTACATTGGATTTTTGGATGGCGATGGAAAATATAGCACCAAACCAAGTAATCATGATGATCATCATCATCATGTGTAGTTCAAAATCACTCAAGTGGAAAATCAAATACATCTCATTTCTTAGCGAAAAAAAATATTACCAAAAAAACCCTGAATGAAACTGTACCAAATTTTGTATGCATTGCATTACTTTTGTTTTACATTGAGTGATGGGGTTCATCAAGTGAAAGGAGGATGCACCACATAATACAACGCATCAGTAACACAAAAATGTAATCTTCATCATTATTATCATCATCGTATCGTGTCTAATAAATAATAAATGGGACAGGAAGCGGGTAGAAAATATTCCAGGAATTCTCGCTTCAAATTCATCGAGCCACTGAAACGGGTGCATGGAATGCATGCATAATAATTTACTTTCCTCATTGTGATATGATCATCAGAAAGGAATGCAGACTACGCAATTTTGCAAATATTTTGGTTCTTCTTGTGAATAACGTAATAATCCTGCTGGGGTAGGATGAGGCTCAGCCCGATTGCGGAACTACATTTTATTCTTGTCTCAGAGAAAATGTAAAGGAAATACCCAGTTACAAAATATTAGCATACAGCGATAATAAAATGTGCTCACGTCTTCTTGTTAATTACTCATGCACAACACAACGAAAGCAACCTTGGGTGAAGGACAACCTAAAATTCTGCATGTGTAACCCTCCAAAAACAATGGGAGTAGATTAAAAATAGCAAGTCTTGGAAAATTGGGAAACATCTTGTTATTTTACTCTAATTGTAAATACAAGATACGAACTAATTAGGAAGAACTCATCTTTTCCGTTCATTATGGTCGTTAATTTGATTTTACAGCATGCTGGTTATAGCGTATGTCATATCACCCACTCAACTTTCTAAATCAGCCTGAAATACACGGGGAACAAACTCAATTTCGAGGGTCTTGAAAAACGGTAAGACATCTGCGTCAATCTTTTGCTGAGAGTGGGATCATGTTCTGTATTATTATTATTACGCAATGCTCACAGTTCACTTAGTCCTATCAACATGCCATAACGTAAAGCCTTTGATTACTGACTGTACAAAAATTGGCAAATTGGTTGGGAAAATATATTAGCAGGAGACTATCTTCCCGACTCGCAACCCACCTTATAGTTTCCCCTTATGAAGCGTGAACTCTCGGTGAATCTTCCCAACATCAATGCCACTGACTGACATGATTCTCCCTGGCTTAATTAATATTTCATAATTGTTTAACTGGAGCGTAAAACTTGGTTATGCAATCCTTTCTGCTCAAGTAAACATGACCATGTTGTTGTCTATTTGTGTTTAGACGTCCCATGAAGTCTCATTGAGTTGACAGTATACTAACGAGGGACAATATAACCGAGTTAAGCTCCGATTGACCTAAGATTTGGTACGTATGCTCGATTTACGTGTCTTATCACGTATATTGAGTATCAAGTCTACATGGGCACTTTTACTGATATTTGACCGAAGCCGGTTTTTCTTATGGGATTTTAGCATGGAGCTCAACTCGGTTATATTGTTCCTCGTAAATGCAATTATATCAGTTTGCTCCGTATAAGACACAATGAGGTTTAATTAACACCTTGTATCTGTAACACATAACTATAACGTTATAGTTATGTAGATCAAGCTGTGTTTATACAAACTGATAAATTCCTATATCCATTTAATGAAAAGGATGATATTCGAAGCAGCCGTTAGCTGAGACAACAAGTGATGATAATAATGATGAGTAGGTATAAGCTAAAGGGAGTGCGCAATAAAATTCCAATTGTTTCCATTCCTTCTCCACCTGTCAACAGTGGCAAAGTAATGTGAAACCGTCCCGATTATTTTGGAATGTCTATCATTCTCCCCCAAAACTGAAATCTCTCTGTGTAAAAATCCACTCAACCAAAAAAGGATACGGATAAAATGGACAAATAAAAGTAAAAGTGATCGGGAGAGCGGCGACCGTTTACTCTTTCACCGAATTGACATGATGACATGACGTATACAATAAAAGTTTGCGATAACGGGAGACGGCCCATACTCGTTATCTCCCATCTATAAAAATCTATATCTACATAGATGCTATGCTGTGTATATATGTATACCTCTCAGTTCATCCATCCCAAGAAGAAGCCAAAGTCAAAGTGAAGCTCGTCAGAGCATCTCACTATTTTCCCTTCCAATCCGATGATGATCCTATTCCTATCCTATCACGCATAAGGAAACACATTTTAAACAAGGTAAAGAGAGAGCGATAGGAAAACCAGACGAGGACACACTAGTTTTTTTTTACAGAATGTGTAAAAAAGCGAGCAAGAAAATAAGAGCCATTCAGCCATGAATAAATGTTGGAGAGTAGTACGCACTCTGAATCTTTAAAATAAATCCGTTTGACAATGCTAAACTAAAGTCAACCTTTCTCTCTTGCTTCGGATACACAAATGGGATAGGGAAGAAGAGTGTATATTTGCAATTCGCTACAAGTTTCAAATTTGCAACGTAAAACGAGAGAAATAAAAGGGGGAAGACATAGAACGATTCCTACTTATAGCAGCGTGGTGGAAGACAACCTGCTGGAAATTTCCTTGTGACAAAAAGAGAGTCCAAAAAGTTTTTCTGCCTCATCATCTGCTTAGGTATTCTTTACAACTGCCATCATATAATTAAGTATACATCCTGTTAAATTCCTTGGAGCGTGAGGAGCAGGGAAGACACAAAAAAACTTATAAAATTGCTAAACTGGTGATAGAACGTCCTTCTGATGAATTTTCAACAAAAGACGGGTTTGTATCCAAGATTCTAAATAGAAATGTAGCTTTTTGAAGAAAAGAAACTTCAACCTCTCCACTCACTCACTCACAACATACGACACACATATTATCTGCAAGCAGATAAGAGATCCGGAGCAGATCTTCACCTTTTGCCAATTGGCAACTGTCCTATATGTATGCAAGAAGCTCTAGGTTCCTATCCCTCAAGGCATCTTTCAGGGAAAACGAAAAGGAAGAGAATGAAGTGGAAGAGACAAGGGGAAAAGAGAGATTATGGCATGACAGCAACAGCCTTGCTTTTCCTTTCCTTTTACCTCTTCAGACAAGTCTTGTTCTTCTGGGATCATATTCGACAGAGATTTCCCAAGGAACAAAATGCCATCCTTCTCAATCATCCTCTGCTCCTCTTTTGAATATTGTACACAGAACTCTATGCTATACAACACCTTTTCAAATGTGTATAAAAAATTAATCCCACTCCTTTTTTTCGTGTATTCAACTGTTGTCACAAGTGTCTCGAAAACTCCCTGGTCGCGTCCACGAAGTGGAGTTCCTTAGCCCAAGTCTGGGATCATCTCAAAGGTCATATCATGAGCAAAAGTGAAGCTCCACAATAATGCACTTTCCTTCCTACTCGAGAAAAGTTTCAAGTTTCAACAGAAGATAATAATACGCTGCTTCCTTTCTTTCCATGCTTTTATTCTTGTATGGAAATTTTCATTTTGAATGGAAATTCAGTATGGATATCGATACACGTGTCTAGATATCCACTTCAAACTCTACTCAACTCTCCACACTGCATTGTCAATAGGCCTAGGAGCTAAAGGGAAAGTATGAAATGAAAGGAAATGGAGAAGATGTTTGTTTGAAAATGTTATCGCCCATGTAACCCCTCACATCCTCTTTTCCTTATCCTATGTAAACACTCTTGAGGAAGGATGAGAGCTGCTTACAGTGAGGAAAAGCGGAGAAGCACTTTGTGAAAATTGGAATAATTCTTGTAAGGGCTATTGATGTTGTCTCACACGAAACAAAATAAACAGAAAGCAAAACACAAGAGTCAGGAGAGGACACGATGGGATGGGTAAGATATGGATATGGGAAAAGGGTCAACTCATTGTTACAGGGACATGCTTTCGCCATGTGATTTCTTTTTATCTTATCAGCAGTTATCAGGACGAGGAGGAGGGAGCCAGAGTACACACATGATAAGAGAGTATATATAATATCGGTAAAAAGTTTCCCCTTCTTAAAAAAATAGTTAACTTGAAATGTAGCTGGCATTTCATTATATACAATGCAGTGCAATGGTATTACCAACTTTTAGAATCGGTGACTGGAGGCAGAAACCAAATGTGTGCTTCCTTTAACTCGGTTTTAGATTTCGAGTACCGATATGCTTTTTTGTTTTCTTCATTGTTATGTACACTCCCATTTTCTGGAAGGAATAAGTGCTTATTCTATTCTATAGTATAACATGTCTATTTGAATTGATTTTAGTCTCTTCAGCTCCGATCCTGCCGGCTGATGGGAACATGGTGTCAACTTACTTGATCAAACTGACAATAAAAATGAAATGGGAATATTAGAAAATACTAAGAAAAATCTCCTTCCCAGAAGTCTCCCAATATAATTCAATGTCGAGTCGCATCGCTCCGTTTTTCGTTGAAATTTTCATATGCTTGGAAAATTGGTAAGGGGGAACCTGTGAACAGGCAAAAAAATAATTTTTTTGAGAAAAAGTCCCTAGACCTAAAGGCTCACATTCCGCATTCCCATTTCTATCTCTGCTCTGTCCTCAGTCAGATGTGAGGACGATGACGCTATGTACATTATGAGCCCAGAAAAGGTATACTACGGTCTTTTTTAGCAAGAAAAACTTTTCCTTTTCCTTTGGACAGAAGAAAAACGTAGAAACTTTTACTTTGACTCCTTCTGGCTTTGAATTTCTTTCTTTTTTCCAATAAGTTGAAGACGAAGCCTCCTATGAAATACGACACATGCAGAGAGAAAAGAGGAACGATAAACTCAGGTTGAGTTTGGATAGGTCTTGAAGAAGAGAGAAAACTTCTTTTTCTGATGTTTCTACAAATTCTCATAAAGGAAATCAACTTGTTAGTGAGAGACAAGACGAGATACATGGATACCCATTATGTACCACTTTTCCCAACGAAAAAAAACCTAATCATGTCCCATTTTGTAGCATATGTGTGACAATTTACTTCTCTATAGCTTTCACACAAATTTAAACAGAAAAAGCACTCATCCACTCTCTCCTTCTTCTTCTGACTCTTTCAATTCTGAAACAAGTTACCAATGATAAGACGGAAAGTAACGTTATGCTAGTCTTTCCCATCTCATTTTTCCCGTTATCCATACAAAATTCACAACTTTCTGATTGCTGACTTAGGTGGTGTGGGTTGGTTTGGTTTGGTGCGCTGTGGAGAATCCGGAATAAGTTTTTTTCTACTTGCCTTTGCCTACCCACTCGTACTCTTTGAACAAGTTTTTGAACAAATTGCTGTAAATTTGCCAAATGTCAAAAGAAAAAATAAGTAACTTGTGTTCTTCTTAGAAATCCAGAAAAATTGAGATGTTTGTAACGCATTATCAACTTTTTTCTTTTATAATGAAAGAAAAAAGGGAGATGAAATGGTTGTAAAATGTTTTTCCATGAATTTTTTTTCTTTGCAGAGAGAGAGTTGAAAAGAATATTATTTTTGTGTGTACAAAAAATGTGACACTAGCAATTTTCTCCTTTTTTCTTTATTGTCGCATGCATCACAATCACATCTACGTGGGTATATATTTGTGTGTGAGAACAGAAGAAGAGAATGAGCCAGCAAATAGCATTTTTCATGGAATAACATAAGTTGGCTGGAACAAAAAGGAATGACAGCGGGGGCTTAAGGCCATTTTTATGTTGGATGTGGTTTCGACCCAACAAGTAATCTTAGCTTTTCTTCGAAATTAGCATGCATGGAGCCCTAACCTTTTATTTTCGCTTTGCCAAACGTCTCACGTCAACTACATTTTCAAGGTTGAGCTAATCAACCAACATCAAAACTCACCTCCTGTCTTCTTGTCCCTGGACTTTTCTTAAGATCTACGTTAAATATCCGTTTGTCCAGAAAAAGTTTTCAGCATGAGCTCTCAAACTTTAAAACGCCAGGTCAGGTATTTACAAACCCCGTGGTTTTGAGTAAGCTTACTAAAATTACGGGGAACGATCACACACACGTCTACCTCGTGAGTGAGAGAAATCCAGGGAAATAAGAGGAAAAATGTATGTATGTGGCGAAAATCTACTTGATTTTCAAGGATCACTCTCTCTCTCGCTCACTGAAATATCTCATCACTTTCTGAGACTTAGCTTTGATGACGAGAATACTAAGAAAATTGAATTAAATATTCAATTTATTATTTCCCTTTTTCTACTTTTTTTTCTTACTTTGTGTATTTATACGTCAGCCTGTCACTCACCCACTCCAGCCTAACTTGGAAAAAGGAAGGAGCTCAAAAAAAGCGTGACTGGCAAAAGAAGAAATCGGTTTGATAGGAAGATCACGATCGTTCCACATCGTGGATATATAAGGCAGTAGTGGATGAGTACTAAATGGTGTAGCCAAGAAGAAAAAAATACTTGTTTAATACCGTGGTAATCCAAGAGGCCAACATATTTCTAAGAAAAGAAGTGGAGCAACAGTGGAGTCGAGCCTTTTCTTTCTCGAAAAGACGGACGGATGGAGAAAGTGAGAAAAAGGGAAATGGAACGAATTCTTATTCCCTCTCTCCTTCTAGATAAACATTGGAACGTGTCCTTCTCCTTGTGTACCAGTGTCTTATCCCTGAAGAACACAACTCTCCAACTGTCATCTGGACGAGCACGATACGTGTGTTTGGCCAAGGCACTGTCATCCATCTCTATATAGTAAAGGATGGGGGCTATAGCTCGCTTCTTCTGTGCTCTGAGAAGAGTAAACTATGGAGGAACCAACTGGAATAACTGGATAGGAAAAGAAAGGAGAGTGAATCATTCACCCGCACGGAAAGAGTATTATGGAGATAGACAAGGCATGCATGCGGCAAGCGACACTCTTTTGACATATTCACTTTGCCTTTCATGTTCTGTTGTTTTGCTGGAGCTAAAATATCGCATTGCAAAGCCGCTTTTTTTGTGTATACATTTTTATCATCTTCATCAGCCGCCCCACACACAACTCAACCATCATGATCGGCAGACAGGAAAACGTCAGAAGGGAACGGAAAGGATTAATCAGTCAATAGGCTTGATGGGGCATCGTATAACCCACAACCACCCTATATTACATCATAATGAAGGAGGATAAATGTCACACGTAAACCTAAAAGAATTATTGCAGTCTAGACATCTCATTTTTGCATCTGACTTTTGTTTGGCAATCATCATAGTTGAATGTATCGATATACACCGTTGCATACTATATCTGATACTAGAAGCTTAATTCATTTACAAAAACAAAAGGATAACGTGTGAGTATGAATGGACATAATTTAAGCTCATTTGACTGAATTTTAATTTGGAAAGTGAACACAGATCCTTCTTAATTTCATTTCCTGAATAAAAACAAATTCTGTTTTCCACAGAAAATATAAAATTGATGATACACAATGCGGGAATAACTGTAGAAAGTTGGAAGCTTCGAGTAATCTGGGAGAGAAAGGATAAAAACAGCGGAACAGGTACAACGTAGTAATAATATATTGTGCTTTAGCCAAAAACCTTAGGTACAAACATAGCCACAGTATGCAATATACAAGCAAGCTGATGATGATGCTCCTGTGTCACGATACATCGCACAAAATGTCAGCAGGGGGTAAACAAGAAGAGTGAAAACGCTTTTCTATCATGACCACGCATCTCAACCTCCATTTTTCCCGTATACATTACTCTCGCCCTTCTTTGTTTAACTTGCGTTATCCGTGTGTTTCGTGTGCGGCATTGGAGAGAGAAAGAAGCGATATGAGATGTCAATTTAGTATTCAACCAAAATAAGTTGTATATATCCTCCGCCTGTGTTATTGACGGCGAGGAATACATTTTGTTTGGTATTCTTTCGTAGCGTACGCATACACAACGCACCTAATGCATTATGCATTACATCCTGATAGCATTTTTTCTCCTTGTTGCTTTCTCCCGTCCTTCATACTTCGTGGTGGGAGTAAAGTTGCTAAATGACAACTGAACTAACTGCCTCCTTTTTTTGTTGTTCTTGTTGAATAGAAAAATTACTGGTGATGCCTGCTGATGCCAATTTGAGTAAACGGGGAACAAATAGGAGCAGCAGGAGGAAAAATAATAATTCTTTAGCCAAATTGGCAGGTGAACACGAACTATCAACAATGTTACGCAATTCTGTTATTTTTCTGGTGCTGCTACGTGGAAAGAGAAGGGATTCCATCATTTTTAACCTCTCACAGAGTTCATGACTTGAGGCAATGCTCCACTACAATTTTTTAGCCATGCTGAGCCTCTCCTTAATTTCGTATTCAATGTTTAGACAAAAGAATTTTCACTAAAAAGTCCCCTTTGGTTATAGTTTCCAATTGTTTACTCTATTTTCTACCATCCATTGGTGCAACTTTTTTACTTTCGATTTTCGTACACTTCCTCTCTCTCCATGTTGATATGTCAAACTGAGAAGCAAATGGTTATAATAAAGTTTTGCCAATTCCTACAAAAAAGTAAGAGTTTCCTTTTTCCTGTCTATTTCCTCTTTACCACTGATGACTGCGATGATGTCGATGATAACGACGATGACGAATAATAAATGTGAGGTTGAGCTGGTTTGTATTGGTATGCTGGTGGGTGAGCAAACGCAAACACGCAACTTCATCAAAATAACTGATTTTGATTGACCACCACAAGAAATTTTGCAGCTATTTACATTTACACAGCCAAGAGCAAACTAAGTAAATTAAATGGGGAGAGACTCGTTGAAAATGTAAATTACTTTAGTTCTTAGTTTTGCGCTCCTACTCCACTCTCCATCACATCCAATCCGAATTCAGTCACATATTGAAACACATGTGGAGCAAATGGCTTAAGCAGTTGGTTGACATGAGGGATTATGGAAATTATTCTGGAGAGAGGGAAAAGAGTAATATATTTTTCTTGATTTTGTCCATGCCCGCACAACATATCCCTTTCTTTCCTCATTTTGATTTGATCCTTTCACCCTCCCACAGCGGTTTTAACGAGCTTCGTATAAATACACATTGTGGTGATGGTGGTATAGGAGTATTGTCGCGATTCTATTATAGCATGAAATTGAAAGTGGAGCAAAAGCATGAGGACGATGAGTCAAGCGTGGGTTTTATTTGCCTTGTTCATTTCATCCAGTTCTTATCTCTCATTCCATATCTTGATCATTAATATTATGAATTGTATTGAGCAAAATAAATGACAAAATATTCCGAATTGAATGTATGTATTTCTTTCTATTTATACAATTCTCAAGTGGCTTGGCATGAGCTTATGAAAAGATGAGAATGACACTGCACAAAATATTATGGTGGAGTGGTGGTAGAATCCACTGTTTAGTTTAGCTCGGAGCAAAGCAAGTGATGTGATCATCATATCGACACGATCATTTTTCCTTGTTTTGGTTTTGTGACATGTGTACATTACGTTGTACAAACACATTTTGTAAATGAGTTGGCTTCTTATAGGGTACATGCAGCCGCCAGGCGGCTGTACTGTATTTGACTCTGGTGGTAGCTTTTAGTATGCAGTGCAGGTCGCACTGTTTCCTTTGTTGCACACGCTACATGCCAAATAGATTATCTGCATTACGATTTTTAAATATATTTTACAAAATACATAAATACGCATTTCCATCCGGAAGTTTACATCCATGATGTGCATTTACAGTTACAAATTGCCCTTTTCATTTTCTTTCATACCAGCTTATTACTCATATTCAACATTTTACATACAATTATCAAACAAAGTGCCGGAATAATGAAAGTCATTCATTGTGGTTTCCAACCGATTACAACTTATGAATTCCGTACCAGTGTATTGAAGAAAGGAAGACGTTTGTACAATGCAGGTCATATTGGAAGTGTTCGAGAAGAATCGACCGAATTCGACGTATCAATTTATGGTAGCTGTCTTCCCCAAACCTCAATCAATAAGCCAAATTACGAGCTTACGATTAAAGTAAGTATACAAACTTGCAAACAAGCAGTACATTATCATTTATTCGCTTCGCTTTCTTCCACTAATGATAAGCCTCTTTCATAGCTTGGTCCGAATCGAGATGCCTTAAAAGGCTGCCTAAAAGGTACCTGCAAGGCTGGAGTAGATGCGACAATGCGACGATGCGACGGTTGGAGACAATGCAAGCACGTGGCAGCGTTAGTTATTTACATAAATGAGTTCATGGAAGCAGCTTGCACAAATCAAAAGCAGCCGTGGGGCATTCCGTTGGTCAAGGAAGGTTACTCCAAGGGAAAAAGGCTAAATGAAATGTTTCCTCGGTCAATTCAAGAAGTTCCAATTCCTAAAAAGTCAATTGAAGATATTTTTAAAAACTTTTCCGACATCCACTGCCCATTAAAGACAACCATTCGGGCTGAAAAGGAATGTGAAACGGAAATAGAAGTAGGGCTCGTGCTTACCGATGTAACTTCGAAGATATGCGAAAATGAGCTATCCAATGTGTTGACAGAGCTTCTAAGTAAAACTACGGATGACAAATTATTGCACGCGTACAAATCTGAAGATTGCAACGGG
>JAQGAP010000619.1:0-30313 GCA_034697805.1 Orchesella bifasciata
TCATTCTTGACTTAAACAAACGTTATTAAAACGGACTGGTACTACTTTTTGTGGCTGTCATTGTCATAGAATCCTTAAGAAAGAGTAGTACGATTAGAAAATGTCCATAATGTTTGCTTGCTGAGCTTAAAAGGTCTTTTTCAGTCACATTTTCGAAATTTCTTGATTTTTTTGCCCATTCTTGACTTAAACAAACATTCATAAAACGAGCTGGTACTACTTTTTGTGGCTGTTATTGTCATAGAACCTTTACAAAGGAGTCATATGAGTAGAAAATATCCATAATGTTTGCTTGCTGAGCTTAAGAGGTCTTGTACGATTGGAAACCGACGGAGTACAATCCAAAAGACTAGGATTCGCCCTTTGGCAGGCGCAAAGCGAGAACTGTTGGAAGTTACTCCAGGCAGGCTCCAGGTTTGTGACACCTTCAGAAGCCAGGTACAGCGCTACCGAGATTGAACTACTTGCGGTCGTATAGGCAGTCAAGGAATGTTGCATGTTCCTACTGGGAAAACCATTTGAACTCGTGGTAGATCACCGTCTGTTGGTATCAATCATCAACGCCAAAACCTTGGACGAAGTCGAAAACCCTCGGTTTCAGAGGTTGAAGGAGAAACTAGCGTGCTTTCGCCCTCAAGTTGTGTGGAGAGAAGGAAAGAAACACATTATCATTGATGTTTGTTCACGATTTCCATCGTCACAGCCCACACCTGAGGAAAAAGAAGACTCTGATGTACCTACCAACTTTTAATTCTCAAAGATCCAGAAGACGGTACGGAGATATTGGAAGATCCAATTTTATTGGCAGTACGAGATGCTGGTAACGTATGTGGAAAGTATGGTAGGCTCAGTCGGCTTATCAAACTGGGCTTCCCAGAGCACAAACAAAAACTTGATGAAGACTTGAAGCCGTATCGGATGATAAAAGATGAGCTGCGTATTGAAGAGGGAATCATAATGTGGGGAAATAGAATCCTAATACCACTGGCACTTCGACGCAATGTACTGAAAACTCTCCACGCCTCTCATCAGGGTCAGGAAAGAACCCTACGCCGAGCACGCCAAGCTCTATTCTGTCCTAATATTTCAAACAACATCAACAATATTGGTCGGGGTTGCAACGAATGTGCTTCTCGCTTACCTTCTCAACAAAAAGAACCAATGCTAGTAGAGAAACCAGCGACCCGGCCCTTCCAACGTTGACCTGTTCAAATACGCCGGGTTTGAATATTTGGTGATGGTGAAAGTTTTCAGGACGGCTAAGCATGGCCAAATGTGGTCACAGCGCCTAACCAGCACTGTCATCAACCTCCTCAAGCAAATGATGGTCAACGTAGGAATCCCTGAGAAGCTCATTAGCGATAACGGACCTCTATTCTCAAGCTTAGAGTTCAAAAACTGGACGAAAAAGTGGGGAATCGTACAGGACCCTTCTTCTCCACACTATCCACAAGTTAATGGATTGGCAGAATCGGGAGTGAAAGGTGCTTTGTCCCTCCTAGCTAAAACATCCCCAAATGGTGACTTGACCACTGACGCCTTCCAGTTGGGTCTAATGGAACTTCGGAATACCCCTAGATCTGATGGTTGAAGTCCATCAGAACTCGTCTTTGGTTACCCAATGCGCACGCAACTCCCACTACACCGCGCTCAGTTTGCCACAAGGAGTGGTGAAAGCAAATGGCAGAGGCAGACATCCGTGCTAGCCAACTGAAGGAGAAAGCAGTTAGCCACTACAACGCAACCGCTATGTCATTACCTCGCTTTACACGGGGTGAAATGATTCGCGTCCAAGACCCTATCAACAAAAAATGGAGTAGAATTGGAGAGGTCATTGATATCCATCCCTGTGGCCGGAGCTACACTATTCGAACGGAGTCTGGGCGAGTCTTTTGGAGAAACCGTTCCTGCGGCGATACCATACAGAACAAGACATGGGTTCCAGAAACGAAGCATCCCCTAGTCCAGGTCCACGCAGGTCAACGAGTCGTCGCCGAGTACCAGAGAGGTTTACCGCATCTGTTCAGCTTGACCACCGGTCAAACTCCAAAGGGGGGCATGAGGTATGTGATCCATAGTTACCCCATACACGCTACCACGGACACGTGAAGACACCTCACATGGGAAGCCAGCAGCTGTAAGCAGAATGCAACATGCAGATCAATCAGACTACTACTATTCATTCGTCATGATCATATCATACTCTATCCCTTTGTCATTCTTATACTTTGTTAGTAACTAATATTTGATTGTAGTAAAAGCTAACTTGTAACTAAATACGAAGCTAACAGAAGCGTCGTTGTCTCATCATTGATTATCACAACGCACGCACAAAAAAAATAGCTTTAAAATTGTCCTCTTAATAAGAAATCAGATTTAATAATTCGTTTGGGGTTTTAGACAAATTAGTGTTGGCTCTATTAATCATGGTGACGTCAAAAATTTACCTGAATAAGATTTGTACATGTTAGTAACAAATTTATTGTTCTGGGGTACTTAGAACAAGTTAAAAAAAGGAAAGTAGCTTTAAAATTATCCTGTTAATAAGAAATCAGATTTAATAATTCGTTTGGGGTTTACGACAAATAAGTGTTACTTCTTTTAATCATTGTGACGTCAAAAAATTAACTGAGCAAGATTTGTACATGTTAGTAACAAATTTATTGTTCTGGGGTACTAAAAACAAGTTAAAAAAAGGAAAGTAATTTTAAAATCACCCTCTTAATAACAAATCAGATTTAATAATTCGTTTGGGGTTTAAGACAAATTATTGTTGGCTTTATTAATCATTGTGACGTCAAAAATTTTACTGAATAAGATTTGTACATGTTAGTAACAAATTTATTGTTCTAGGGTAATAAAAACAAGTTAAATCGGTGAAGTAACTGTATATTGACGATCTTTCTAGCGGAAAAATCTGAGAGGGAGTTCAACCATCTTTTAGAGTGCTTGTCTCGCATCACCCCTTTCTGCGTTTTGATCAGTTGGAGAACTTTGGCAGACCAAACGTGTGTGCCCGAGCTTGGGAATGATCCTGAGATTCGCACGGAGAAACACGGCTCCCAGCAGAATCTGAATGACTAGAATATCCCCCAGAATAGAAATTAAGTAGAAAGTGAGACCATTGAGAATTCCCAGCAGTATTTTCCATCCCCAGTTAATAATCGTTGTGAGCAAATTGTTCCCAGCGTTGCATAAGGATTTCGGAGTCAAGATGAAAAAGAAGTTTACCGGCTCGAAGGGCATCAGCATGCTTCCTATTCCCCACAAGATAGACAAGAGGGAAAGAGGCTTCGACACAAATTTACAGCTTTGCACAGCTCGCCTTGATTTCTTATCCGCCAAGTAAGCAACGTTGCAGTCTAAAATTTTTAGCAAATTTTTGCTTTTAATAATCTGGAGCTGGGGAAATATAATACTTTACCTGTTACAACTCTTTTTTCCATCCGTGCAAACCCGTTAAATAGACTCAGGATTGTTGTGAACTCGGCGGCAGTTGTCCACGTTGAATGGGTAGTGAAAAAAGCGCAGAGGCACCATAACCATTTCAAGCATTTGGTCGTAACCCCTCCAGAGTCTTCCGAAAACAGGAGATTAAGCAACAGGGCACAACAAAGAGTTCCTAAATAAAAGGATGAGCACATCAGTGGGACCCCTTTAGCATGGTGACCTCCAACGACCCCGTTTCCTCATTTAATTTAAGTGGAAAAAGGGGAAAGATAGAAGCCAATGCAATTACTTTCCCGTAGGTTTCAGTAAGTTTTTGTGAAAGCATTGTCTGCCTGTCTGCTAACCACAACTGTCTAGATTTTGTTAATTACAAGTTGACTACAATAGTTGGCCTGTTTTTAAAGCTGTGGGCACAATATTATACCTAGATTCCGGTCCGAATTTCAGATTACGAGAATAATAATATAATTACAGTTTATTTGTATGAGTACCTAAAATGGGATGGGTTTAGTGAATTATAATTTAGAATTATGACTGATGATGCTCTCATTTGCAGTCTTATGTTCTAATTTGTCATTTATTTGAATAGAACTGAAATCAGAAGGAGATTTTATCAATAATACTGTTAATTGGATTCAACCAATTATTTATAAATGCCTTTGCCCTCTGCAAAACAACAGGGTACGTGACCCCAGTAATCTTCATTTCAGTATTATTTTTAATATCAAATTTTACATTTCTGTTGTCCTTTACAATAACAATTTATATTGGCATTGGTTGGTGAAACTAAAACTCCATCAATACATGATACTCCAGGTATGCAAACTCGATGTCTGATCTGCCGTTGGTATTTAAAGTAGTTGAGCAGGAGGCGTGTCAATCAAGTTTATTTTGTATTTAGTATTAAAATTTTATTAACAAAGAAAGTCCAATTTATTATTATCCCATCCCTAACACATTTTAATAAAAATCGAAAAACCTAAGTACAACAAATATTTAAGTATACATTCAGTACGGTTTAAATTCATATATTTCTTTCAATTTAAAAGTAGCAAAGTTGCAATCTTATCCACACAAATTGGCGAAGTACAAATGGCGTGCAGTTATCAACAAAATTAACAACCCTGATGTTCACTGTGAGTAGTCAAAATGAGAGTAAAGATAGCTTGACCCATTTTTGCAATCTGAAAGGCTAACGAAAAGTTTGAGAAGCACAAATTGCCTAAATATGCTGATATATGGGGACGTAATAATTTGTCTGTTTTGCTCATCCCTTTGTTCATAATCCGATCTGATAATTATGAGGACGACTTTTTGGAAATGTTTTATTACTTTGAAGGAGGCGTTATCTTCTAAATGTATACCAAACCATTAATATCTTCACAAAGGCGCAAGCTGTTGGTCAAACTCGAACTCCTGTTTTTATTACCGAAAAGATATGTGTTGGTCCGAGAAATATGTCAAAAAAGTATCCAATGTAAATCGGTTGTGTAGTTTTGAAGATATGCGTCTGTGTCAGCTACAAGGGTATAAATCGACTTTGGCTTTGTACATTAAAATTACATGTAAACCGCCAAAGTCGATTTATACCCTTGTAGCTGACACAGACACATATATGAATTTGATGCGCTGTGGTTCTTTCACATTTTGTTTCAATAAGAAAATTTGAAGTGAAAACTCGAAAAAATTGATTTCTTCAAAATGACTGAGCGTGGCAAAAAATCCATTTAACTACGTTAATTGCACATAAAATCGAGCTAGTAAAACTAATATGAGCCAAATATTTGAGGTCCCACTTGCGAGGTCCCCTCGTCAGTAATACCTCAACTGAGTTGTTTTCTATTTGCTTTTATTTGCTGGAATAAAAAATTAAACGGCAAATATATTTGTATGTCTAAATTATTCATGCATGACTGACAATCGATTATCTACTTTCTTTTCTGTCTTGTCTTTGTCTAATCTAGTTACACTTATGCAAATAATGTACGTAGGCCCGGTGGTAATTTGTACTAGTGCTTTGTGCAGTAATATTACTAATACTATTTATTTCCCGTTGTTGCCTTACAAATTCCAGTTGCTTAGCGAGATTGTTACTTATTCAATCGCTATGTTTAAAGGATGAATGGGGGACCAATAAAGTAGCAAGCACGCTAAATACTTCTTTACTGTAGACTATGACAGTAATTAGTACACTACAGTCTGTAGTGTACTAAACAATGTCGTATGCAAATTTACTTAACACAACACCTCAACCATATTTATTTGCTTGTAATAATTAGATAATTTGGTAGTTAGAGGAGTATTATTGCAAACCAATTCCACAAATTTACTGAAAAAGAGGCAGAAAAAAAATTGTTCTTAACAACATCTAAATTCCATAAGAAATCATTTAAAAAAGAAATAAAAATGTATCCAAAACCCAAAGTTTCCAAAGTTGAAACATATTCGGATAATAATGCATCTAGAGCAGAAACTCTTTCGCTGCTACAACTATTTTTTGATACTTGTTTCTTCAGTCTAATAGTACCCTTTCGTGTGAAAAGAGACTCTTCTACTGGAACCTATTTTCTAGTTTCCTACAAAATCCAAGGCGTGAGTTTAAATTTGACAAAATAAAATTAAAAAAAATACTGTTCGTAATTATCCCTATGATTTTGGATTTCAGGTAATATGCCTCTACCTACAAGCGAATGTAATATATTTTCTTACTGGAAGTTTAATGGGTGTGTACTCCAGATATGGGGAAAATGATTCGGAATACGTCAGCAATTCCTTTAACTTTGCACACACCATTGGGTTCATGATATATGTTATCCTCTTCTTTAAGTTGGTTTGGTTTGAGAGAAAGGAACTCTTGAAGCTTATCACATTTACTGACATTCAAGTTAAGAAAGCAAAGCTAATTTTTAGTGGTGGAAGATTTATCGGAATCCTGTGCATAATTGGATACGACATCTACATGCATTACGTATCTGCCTTTTTCCAAGAATCAAAAATATATAACACTGACATTAATTCTACTGCTGAACACTGCAAGGGTTATTTAAACTTTTTAACTCCTCAACTTGCAACTCTTGTCAGTTTCTTACAAATGATTGAAGCTGTATTCTACATTCACTCGGCGAGTATATTCCTCGTTCTTCATTTCTTTTCGTTGGCTCTGAATTGTTGTCTTTTAGGGATGGCGAACAAGTTTCGGGAGGAATTGGCATTAGCTGCTTGCAAAAAGGATATTGAAATTGTACGTCAACAAAACACTTTATTGAAATCTCATTAAAATTTCTTATAAGTTCACAATCATTTAACGTTTAGGTCTTTCAAGCATATACAAGTTTGAAAATGAAGGTTTCATTGACCAACAAATTGTTTGGAGGACAGCTTTTTGGTTCCTTTTTGGCCATCACAGCCTTCTACATCCAACTTCCAGAAATAATAATGGGATATTTAAACAACCACCCGGTTGGAGCAGTAGCTCTATTTTTTGTTCTCGACAACACCATTTTTCTTTTAGGAGCCGAATTTAATTCCCAGGCAACAAAAGATTTAGTATCGAAAACTGAGTTCTATCCAAATACTTAAAATGTTTGCAAATTAACAGGTTCACCAAGTTTTGTCCATATGGCATGAGCAAATGGACATTTATACTGTTCCTGACAATAATTGTTATCAGAACAAGCTGCCTAATCGGGAAACCAAGAATATTGAGGAATACCTAAAGAGTCTTGATACCAGAATGAGGTTGATGGCGATTCGAAATGAGATGAATTTGCAGCCAATTGCTCTGTCCTGCAGATTCTTTTCCGTAACCTATGGGCTGCTAGGTTCAGTGAGCACCACATAAAATTTTTCCCTTCCTCACAAGATTCCCCTGAATATGGAAACGCTGATTGCTGGTGTGTTTTTTAGGTCTTTAGCATGATTGTTACGTATGCAATCATTGTATTACAAATGAGGAGTGGCAAATAAATCTGCATGCGCGAAAAATTCAGAATATATGTATCTGTTACTATTGTGAGCCAGCTTGCCCCATCCCATTTTTTTATGATTCAATAAAAATATTTCTTGATTGTCAACCTTTAATCGGAATGTCTGCAAGTTCAGAGTTTATTGTAGTGTAAGTTATTTGGGCAGGTTTATCACACTCACAATATCTACCGTGAAAATTCCATAAAAACTGATAATTTATAAGCGGAAGAGACAAGTGATATTGCGATGTGATGTTTTCATGTCAAAATTTTTTTTAAAGTGGTAGGCTAATAAGTATTCGACCGTATTGATTTATCCTGTAAGATACGTGATTTATCTACTTACCTTATGAGGAAAAGTTCACGTAAACAAACGTAAACAAATATTTTGAGTTAATCAATATGGAAAGAAATCGTTTAACACACCAATTGCTCAACTTACTTTCACCTACTTACAGGGGAGTAGCAACTGAAAAGGCAACATATGTCCTTGTTGAGCTTCTATTTGAACTTCTAGTTGTGTAAAATATTTGGTAAGCTTGCATTATATACCAGTTAAAATGTCCACCAGAAACAAATGCCATGTTTATGGGACAGAATTGATTTGTGTGCATCCCACACAAGTGAAACATTATCTACCTGGGTTCCAAATGGCACCGTCAACGTTACGTCCAAAATTGCTAAGTTTGATGACAAACTTATGATAATCAAATCCCGTTACTGGATTCATTGAAGGCCGAGAAAATTCGAAGTAATGTATATTTTTGTCAACTTGAATGTTACTATAATGTAAAAGCAAAAACGAACATGGGATAATCTGAGACAAGCCTGAATGCTAAGTAACGTTGAGAAATTAACAACATACATTATCATTTAAAAGCCGGGTAATTGAACAATGAAATGTGTTGTTATATTCAACTTTCCAAATATTGACAGCTTGCATATATGCTGAGATTACCTTCCAAGTTTATGTAAAACAAAAAGCAAATTTATTAACAACATCGCTGTCTCTACAATAAAGCGCAGCTTTTTCACGCAGACAAGCTTTCAATGTCTTATAAGCATCACCACAAATTAAATGAGCCTTCATATTTTAAAAATTATTTGACAATAAATCCATAGTTGATAGTGCACCATTATAATGATTTTGTGAATACAAGTATTACTCCACTTAAACCCCGTAACTACTGATGGATTCTGTAAACGGGACATTTGTTATTTTACAGAAAACGGAAACTAGACTTCGTTACATTTAAGTTAACATTTTCTTTTTAAATGTAACCTCCAGTACACAAATTGGAAACTTGGTGGCATTTAAAAACACCTACAAAAATACACAGTAACATACAAAAACGTTTGCTTCGTTGATATACTTATAGTTGCCAACTTATCTATTATATTATTGTTTGAATATATTAACACGCATTTTGTTACATATCTTGTAAATTATTTGTTTGTTAGGCACCCTAGTAAGCACCAAGTAGTCGACTCTGATCGATTGAATGATGAAATAGGTCCATATTGTGAATTTTAAATTCATATCAATTTGACGTCTTTTGGAACTTAGAAATAGTATGTAACATAGTCACAAGGGTTTTTTTCATTACAATTATTCAAGGGTATCATATTATTTCTTCAATTTTGTTTATCTTTAAAATTAACACTCTAATTATATAATACAATGGAGTACTACTGCAAATGAAATAGTATTTTGCAAAACGAAAGAAATCCGTATTCGGTTCTAAGCACACCCAACTGACGAAAATATATTTTTAAGTTAAAAATTCTAAACGAACCGAAAGCTTGAAACAGAATTCTTTTCAACGGAGCAGAAGCAAACTTACGACTTGGTTTATCCCAAAGTCAAGAAGGATAATGGGTGTGAGCTTTTCCACAAAATTAACGCTTCCAATGCGAACTTTGAGTGGATAAAGGGATGTCACGTATTTCTTTGCCAGTCGTGTCCTTCGACTCTTCGAATTCATTTTTGGGATGAAGTCGGTCTTCAGAAAATTTAAAACAGAGCGGGACTCTGCATCGAGGCCACTAAACATTCCAAACTGTATCAAGATAACCTTTAGAGATCCAACGGAGGTGAGTGCAAAGAACATCAGGTGTGCGATGGATGCCGCAGGTCCCAACCAGATTAGCCCAGACAACCCAGTGACCATAGTGGCCACTGCTTTGCACAACTGAAGAGGCATATAAACATCTTGCTGATTCAAATTATATTGCTTTTCCAAAACCTGAAATTGGCGGTATTGAAATATCGCCGTTTGGTAGTCGTCTCCAAAGGAACGCAAGGCAAAGCGAAGGTCTTTCATGTAACAAACCAAGCAAACACACTGGAGAAATGATGTAGCTGCCATCTGTGTCGCAAATAACCCCGTTAGATCAGCAACAATCCAGATATAAGATCCGATAATTAGCAATAAAAGGGCCGAAGATGTGAGACTCCAAGTGATATTAGAGGTTTCTTCAAAACATTCTGGAAACATGTACCACGCAAATGTGGCCGATGTGCAAGGATTCAGCCAACGTCAAACTCCAACAGAAAAGATGACAATGTATATTGTCACACCAAAAAGCTGAAATAAAATGACCAATAATTTTTCAATCGTTTGCAATTTTCGATTATTTAGCTGTTGAGGCCGATTCTTTTCATAAACGAAAATCGCGTTGAAAAGTGTAGCCACGGATTTATAACGATGCAAAAATGCGGCGTTGACCAAGGACATTAGAGAAATAACGTAGACCAAGTAGGAACTTTCAACCATATCAAAAGTTGTTTCCAACTTTCGGTTTTGGGCTAACTGAAACCATAACGTTAGTATCAGAGCTGAGTTGATTCCCATTTTTAACCATTGACGATTTTTGCTCTGGTTACTACAAGGGAAAATGATCCAATCGGCTGAACCCATATTTTTCAGTGAGATGGGTGAGAAACCTATCCATTTCTGGAGTGTTAGTTGAAGCTTAAACAATGGAAGGAAAGTCTTGGACAGGTACATTGCGTATTGTTCTTTCTGTCAAAGTATTTTACAAAGAATTTTCTAGTTAACGTTTATTGCAGATTGTTTTAGCAATGGCTGTTAAAGTTCTATTGCCTATAAGAAGGTGAGAACGTTCTTGATCGATGTTCTGTTCTGGAATAAAAAAAGTAAAAAAGTCCATCCAATATTATCCGCTACAAACTAACGATTACAATGGATGGAATTGTAAACAACAGTTTTGTTAAATAACAGCTAAATAAATTAAATCCGACAAGCAGGGCTTTTGTAACGTTTAATGTTTGACATTAATTTTTTCAATAGAACTGCACTTTGGTTTTTCATAATTGCGGACGTTTGAGGAACTCAGAGTTTGCAATTATATGCTACATATTAGCTAAACTCATCGGTTTCTCCATGTGTGAACATTACTAATGACCCTTATTACATCCGACTCTTCTTCAAATTGGAAGACAGCTGTGTACGCTGTTTTGTACATTTTGTCACCTATAATTGAAGGTTTTGTGGTAGAAGGTCGTTTGGATCTCACTCATGACATGCATTAGTGCTGGATGAATGAAAGGTTAACCACAACTTTGGTACATAACATCCAATTAAATTACCAATTATCCAATATAAACTGTGGTTCTATAACATTTAAAATAATCGACAACGCTTTTTGTGAGAAAATATTACACACAGAGCTTTATAATTTGGTCACCCGATGTGTACTTTGACTTGCTTGCAAATGAAATTGACATAGCCCATAGCAAATAATTACAACAGTTTCAACATGTTTGAATTAAGGCTAATGACCGTTATCAGCTTTTTGTTTGGTTAGAGGGGAAGGGTCTAATTTATAAACTCTGTTTTGAGACTTCTGAGCTATACAATTAATTTCGGAACCGGGAATGCATAAGTGTGATACCTTTTATAGATGAATCTTTTAGAACTTGAAGTTGATGTGTACTTTTAAAAAGCTGTCATGTTCAAAATCGTGAAACACAAAGGGAGCTGTAGAAGTGTTTTTGCAAGTAATGTTTCTGTATTAGGTTTGGTCAGCTTTTTTGGTTTTTAATCGATTTGATTGATTTCCTCAATAACTTGAACGATTTTCCTAAATCTAATTCGATTCAGACGCAGTTGGCAAGTCAATAAAATGGATTGCTCACTCCTGAATATTAA
This sequence comes from Orchesella bifasciata, assembly GCA_034697805.1. NCBI lineage: Eukaryota > Metazoa > Arthropoda > Collembola > Entomobryomorpha > Orchesellidae > Orchesella > Orchesella bifasciata. Next base: position 11,591 of record JAQGAP010000619.1, read on the forward strand.
ATCGATTTAATTACTTCTGATAAATTACTCCCATTCATTGAAAAAACTAGGCGTTTTCTCATGAATGCCAATAAGCAATTTTCTCAAGTAAATTTCACGAATGTTGAAAGCTGCATTGTTTTAGATATAAGCGTATTAATGGCTCTAACCTTATGAACAACCATGTTGTTTGTTCACTTGATGTTCAAGTAAAAACGTCAGTTTCATAGCATTTACTAAATACATTTGACAATCAAATAAATATCTGGTTGTCCTTGTAAGTATAATGAAGTTTGTAAATACAACATGATGTAGGAAGGAAATGCTTGGTTGTGAAGTATTCCAAATTATAATGTAGATTTTTAAAATATACTTACAACTGGGAACTAACAATATATTGGAGTGAAAAAATCATCTTGTAATGCAAACTTTGCATTCTTTTGTGTTAGTGGGTAATACAAGCCGGTTGAGAAGGCAAAGCATGTATCTATTCTGGTAGCACTAACTCGCCTCCACTTCGGAACAGTTGGTTGCGTTTACTTATTACTTAACTAAATATGAATATATTTTCAATTTTGTTGCAAACGGTTACGCTTAATAGGTTTGTAATCTAATATTTCTATTTAATTTTCACATTATACTTTTACTCCGACCGTCAGCAATGACATTTTGGTTATGCATTTCATCAATAACTTAACATTTAAGAGCCACAGCCGTCGAACTCGTTCCGTTCAAACAACCTAGCCCTGTCCACTATGTTTGAAGTATTTAAGCCTCAAGGAAGCATTTTGAACTGAAGTTGGAGTTTACACAAACCAAATAATGATTCTAGGACAGTTTTGCAATCTCGATACGAATATGAAATAAGTTTGCTGCATTTCTCAAAATTTGGAATATTATATAGTGTAAAGCCTGGGAGACTATTTAGTGCCAGTTATGGTATAATTATTATCTGTATTCAGAATACCATAAAGTTTTGGCAAAGGCATTTGCGGTATATTGAATTTTAAGGAAATTTGCGGAAAATAATGTTGTTGAAGTCGATTTTAAATATTTGTCACACAAAAGACTTTATTACAAAATAAAAAAAATTGTCAGTACCTAGAAACGTTCGTGATAATTCAGAATTCAAGTTTTAGAGAAAATGAAATTCAGAGTCGTAATCAGCGCAAAAAAGATTTTAGGAGCATTATTTGGTTTGTCTGAACTTAGAATTCAGTTCAAACTGTTTCCTTGTAAGTGTTTTAATACAAGCTTTTACAGACGTTTTAACCCAGTTACTTTTCCAGGCGCATCAACTTTACGGAGTGGACAATGAGTTACACTAGCTATCTATGTTTCACCAACCACATAGTAAAACAAATTAATTCGACTTTCGAAAAATTTATTGCCATTAAACATGATAATTAAAATACAGTTTCCCAAGACATGTTATCTCGTTGGAATTTGTGTACTACATTTCGGATTGTTTCCACTGTCAAGTTGCACGCAAGTTTTTCGGTCAAAAGAAAAGTTTTATCAGCACTCCCCATACACAACCTTTCCTCAATTCTGGCCACAAATGCGCCAGATTGAGAATCTCAACTTCCACCTTACTTCTTTCAGGGATTGCCTCCTCCACGTAATAAACTATGAAGGAATTGACCTCCCAAATTTCTCTCATCCAGCGATTTTATCCCGCTACGACCTAATGCGTGATATGAGCATATCCCACCAGGATAACTCGACCAAGCTCGGAACCATTAAGATTGTTGAGTTTGGCAAGAGTGGAAAAGAATTGAAAGTTCCAGAAGACAAAACGTTTTTTATGAGAACGTGGACCTGTGAAACGAACATTTATTTGAGTCCTCCCTTAACAGAACTTTCCAATAACTTCTTCATAGATGATACAGATAATTCTTTACGAATTCCTCCACACTACGAAAACTTTCTCAGAGGTCGCCGCTTCTCCCAATATCTGGAGCACAATGATTTAACTGAGTTGAAAGGAAACCTGCAAAGATTTTCAGTTGAGTTCTCAAAAACAATGAGAATATATGACGTGCTCGTTACACCTTTGGAAATCGAAATGAAGTCACATATTAAACCTTGGATGCAGGGAATTCTCAAAGATGAAATTCAGCACGTTAGCCTGAGGAGGGAATCGTATTCCGAAAGAAACTGGCTTGTTATGCAAATAAACGAGGAAAAGGATAAATTAGTTTCAAGGGTGAAAGTGGAGAAAGTGTTTTATGTCTGCTGGTTTTGCTTTCCCTGTCAGCAATACTTTCTCCACCCGATAAAAAATTTAAATGCCATTCAGCAACTGAAGCAATCGGATAACGTAATCTGGAGATTATCAGAAGCATTATCCTGGAAGAAAGTAAGACTAAATCGTGCTGGCAACATTCATTCCCAAATTGCCCCAAAGTTGAAAACAACGACCCTGTATTTATTCAGAGATTTGGATGAGCTGCAAACATTTCAACAGGTTTTGTTGCTTGGATACACGCTGAAAAATGCTAGTTATTACTATTCTTCGACTAAAAAATGCACCAAAAAAATCACCAGCTGTTCCTGCGATTCTCTTGACGTTCCGAGATTTCCTGTGATTAAACCCGAAGCGTTTTCAAAGCCATTTCAGAGTAACTACCTCGTTCGAGAAAATAAGCTGCGCTTTTTAAGTTGCGGGGTTGCGGACAAGGAAGCATTACCGTTTTATGAGCTGACCTCAATTTTTGATGTTTGGATTTGGCTTTCTCTTTATGTATCTTCGGTCATTCTCGCTTTGTTCATGTGGATAGTTCATAAAATGACACAAATTCCTCAAAATTTTACATTTCTCAATTTTTTGTTGGGAATTTTCAAATCCTTTATAGAACAAGGTGACCCAGTTCCGGATCGTATTTTGCTGGAAGTACCCCAACTCAGATGGGCATTTGGAGCTCTCCTTTTGATTGGAGTTGTTGTCGGAAATGCGTACAAATTTGAGAACATTTCCAGGCTCAGTTCACCAACTGCAACGAAACCATTTCAATATTTTGGTGAGTTGGTGAAAGCACATTTCTCGGTTTACAGCCGTGCTGTCCTTTCTTCTGGGGCTGTGAGCCAACCTCGTCTAGCAAAATTGGAGAAAGTAGAAAAAGTAGATGAGCATACGGGGAAGTCTTGGTTTGTATCCGAAATATTTTATTATTTACGAACGGAAATTGAAAATACAAATTTACACGCTCATTTTATCGATGATTTGAAAAAGCAGCTGGTTTTGAACCACACAAAACTTCTTCCGAACTATTGGGAGATTCTTACAGTTAATAGTAAATCGGAGAGGGATTCCATGCTATTAAGCGTTTTACAGATTTGCAACAAAACGGGTTTAATACTTCCTGAAACGGAAGCAAACTTTTACTTCAATCGACTCAGGAATTCCTTTGGCTTGAAAAATACTTATGTGGGTAACGATATTCTGGCCAGAAGGAGTAGTGGACTCGTATTCGGAACTTGGATTGATACCAAAGTCTACAGGAGAATTAAGGATCTCTACTCGTCCGGTATTCCACAATGGTGGCAGTCAATTACGGTAAATTTTCTACCAATTGTTAGAGCCAGCTTTAATACTTCAACCAGCTTGAGACATGAAGCACCCTCAATGACCGGAAATATTTTGGTTGTGTTCGCGGTTCTTGTGGTAGGACTATTCCTGGCTCTTTTGAGTTTTATTTTTGAGAATAATATATTGAGAAATGACAGAGTTTTAAAATATAAGCGTGCGATTGGGAATACTAAATAAAATGTTGATAAAACTGCATTTTCCAAACAAAAATTGTTCCCACAGCGTATTCGTAGTTGGTACACGTTACCCCTTGAACTAACCATTATCAACAGTGTTGGTAAAAAAGCGTTCTTTCGTCGAAAATATTTGCTGATTCTCGTTTTATATCATCATCATGATGTGTGAGCTAAATGTAGGTACATAAGAATGAGTTTGGATGCAATGTGCCGATGACCGCATTCCAATAAAATTACAAATCATAAGTTATGTTTTATGACTAATGCCATCATTTTTTACAGCAGCATGTGCCTGTAGCTAGCCGAGGTTTAAAGACTTTTGTCGTTGGAACTTGTTTTGGACTCATTTTTATAATTATTGCGGTAAGAAAACGTAACGAAAAAGGCTAAAGGCTGCTATAAGGTATGAAAAATTGTTTCGTGAATGAATTTGCCGATTTATTTCAAACCACTTATAAAATGTGCCTAATGTACGTAATGTACCTATTTTCCGAAGTGGTCACGTGTATTTAATAGTCCCTAAATTTCAGTTCAGAAGTGAAACCGACAAAATCAATAGCTTCTGCATTGCAAAGTGCTCATAAAACCATATACTTCAGCAGGCGGACATATTACATTTTTGTTATATAAATGAAGTCACTTAGACGTTGTGTGCCATTTATGCATCGCATTGCCAACCTATTAAACTCCAGCTCGTAAAAAATGCGCCCACGCCTTGTACTTAAAGTCAATCCATTAGAAGGTATGTTAAGTTAATGGAAATGTGTACCATTTTCTCCAAAAAAATATATTTTGCCAAAGTCAAATGCAGAACGGCTCAACCAAGAGCTCATAAATCACGTGGATGTCTAAAACAACGTGACTGATCTCAGCTCACACCGCATTTAACGACCTTAGCTGCCTGCACATTTTTCTTGCAAAGTGGAAAATTATCCTGAACAGAATTATTCTTTTTGTCCCAACAAATATTTAAGGCATACTTTCATACTTTATGAAATACAATACTTCCGCACAAAACACAAGAATTCAGTTAATGGACAGCTCCAAAGCGACGTAAAAACAAGGCAATTTTAGGGAAATATGGATGAATGAAACTGTATAACTGTCGGAATTAGGGCGACACATGTGCTGATTTTTAAAAGCAGGAAAAGTATTGTCGCTTTACGAATCATGGAATAGGGTTTCAGACTTTCTTTGAATTATGTGGACTCTTGATTGCGATACTAAGTGGCAGACATTCTGCATGGGTATGCAAACCTTGGGATGTACCTAAATGTCAGGGCTGCGTCACTTCTTTTGAGTTACCAGCAAACAAAGTGCCTATATAAATAATAATGCCTGTTTTCCATAAACATAGGAACGTGTATTTAATAGCCTCTTGCTTTCACCTTGTTAGCAAAAGTCAATAACTCCTCCTTACATTTCAAATTGAGTATAAAACCATTTAATTTGTGTGGCGGACGGAATTATAAATTATAAATGCTGATTATAAATATGCATTGCAATTTGAAATAAGAACTTCCGAATAGGTTCAAAAGTCACAATTAATTGTTTCGAATGAGAACATGTCTTGTGATATATCAATAGAATGTTACTGCAATGTTGATTATAGATATGGATTAAACCAAAACCTTTTAATAGTGTCAAAGGCGACAATTAAGTCTTTCATATGATATTCAGTAGCTACTACAGTGTTGATGATTAGTATGCACGCCATATTATAATCAGAACTTCGGAACTGGGGTCATATTTCACAATTAAATCCTTCGAAAGACCAACATTGAATGCTTTCCAAATTTGAATCAAAGCTTTCGAACAGGGTCACGCCCATGATTAATTATTCTTAATGACACACTAAGTTCGTCATACGTTTACTAGCACATAGTGAAATAAAAATATTCTCAGTATGCCCCCGTTCTTTGTCACGCAATATGTCAAAAGCTTAAGGTGTCATATCTGAGATGCTTTATGTATACAGAATGTGCTAAACTTACTGTCACGTACATACATTTGCACATTAGCCCAATCTTTTGTATATTTTGTGACACGAATATTTTACCTTGTCAATTACACTGGATTATAAAATTCCGTCATTCTATAACACCATCACCGTTGAAAACCATTAATTGTGCGGAAAAGCAAAAATACTCTGACATTTAAATTATCAGTTAAACATTATATGTAAGTAAATTAATGTGTGATTATAAACAATTTATCCTATAGTTCATGTGGTTTGATATGTTTATATCATTCACTGGGTTAATTTTGCAAACTAATTTGCATTTGTTCTCAATTTTTGTTCAGCCAGTTATGTTTCAACAGCTTACATAGGCAGTTTTTGTAGGTCGAGAATTAAAAGTTTGAAGTGCAGTGTTATCATCTTTTCAACACGTTTGTACCAGGTTCTACCACGTGAGAAGCGCGCAGATTTCCAGAGCCAACCCAGTATTAAGACGCTCTGAGCGTATTAAAGACGCAAGTGCACGAAGACTACAAAGGGCCAATCCTGCTACTGTTGAACTGGAAACTGCTGCTCGCAGAGAGGTAAGTAAGGATCTGAAAGTTGCTAAATAAGATACTGCTGCTTGAAAAAAAACTCGTGAGGACAACGAAACGACCTCCCGAGAACGTCAGCTTGATGCTAACATTAGCAGAATAACAAGGAAGGATCCGAAAGTAGTTGAACAGGAAACAGCTGCTCGCAGAGAGGTAAGTAAGGATCCGAAAGTTGCTAAATAGGAAACTGCTGCTTGAAAAAAAAACTTGTGCTGACAAGAAAACAAGATTCCGAAAACGTTAGCTTGATGCTAACGCTCGCAGAGAGACGAGGAAGGATCCGAAAGTAGTAGAATGGGAAACTTGTGCACCGAAAGATAACAGGAGGAATCCAAGTGTTGTTCAAAAGGAAACGACTGCTCGAAGCAAATCCCTCGAGGACGAAGAAAAAACATCTAAAGAACGCCAGTTGGTTGCTAACGCTCGGAAAGAGAAAACAACGACCCTACAAGTTAAAGAACATTGAAACCTGCCAAAAAAAGTGGTAGGGAAGATCGCAAAACTAATGCATCGTGTATCAGCGCAAGTAAGAATGCAGCTTTTTAATTCTGATTATGACCGTTTGCTAGAAGCTTTTCAAATAATTGTTCCACCATTTGTTTGTTCCTGTGGGATTTAACATGGGAAGACAACACAAAAAAAATGCTCGAAAGAATAAATGATAGACCACAGCCTTTCCAAAGAGTTTATCGGAGACGTTGTGAGTGTTACCATTACATGAATTCGGTTTTGTTCTACCTGTAAAACTCACATTTTCCCTACAATATTTACTAAGGAGCAAGGAATTCCTAGAATAGCCCTTAGTAATGACTTTGATTTCGCGCAGATTCCTGTTGAACTACAGGTAACGCAATGTTCATCTGAGTAAAACTATCGATAGACCTAATCCAATAATTTAACTATTATACCATACTGTAACATTCATAGTATTATGCCATACTATAACATACATACTATTATACCATACTATACCATACATCCTACTATACCGTATTATGTAACATGCTCTCTTGAGCTGCTACTGATGATGATAAGATCAAATGGTTCACTGTGACAATGCTTAGTTCGTCAAGTTCATGCTTTTCATGATAAGAAACGGGTGAATGCTAACTCAAATGCTAACGACAATTAAGTAAAAACGTAACGATCTATAGCATTTAATTTTAACAACCAATTACTTATTATGACTGACTCTTACAAGGACAGATAATGTGAATGAGAATATTGTTATTAGTTTAGGAGAACCTTTCATTGCGCGTACTGATGTCTGAAGAACTGGTGATGTGGGATATTGGTAAAGGCAAGGAGGCTTAATGCTTCATTCATAATTCGGGCAAAGTCCAACTTGCTATAGATGTGAGCCTTATCGGTTGATGTAAGATGTCGTGGCAGTCCAGACTGTGTAAGGGGAAGCATAAATGCTACAACTATAACATACATATTATTATTAAGTACAACAAAATACATACTATAGTACTGGACTATTTCGTACATACTGTTATACCATACTATAAAATACTATAACTGTTCCAAATACATAGTATTAGAGGCCATTTAATCTTGATAAATAATGTTTGCAATTTTAACAAGGTTTGTCCCCCTAAGGAGAGCGTTTGGTTGCTATCCGTATACCATTCATGCAAATACGGGCAACGGGAACAGAACGTCAGTCAATGTTTAAAGGAAATATTGTTAATAATGAAATGAATTTAGATACATGCGCGAAAGTACTTCCAAGAACAATCGACGATGTTAAAGTTGTTAGTTTTCATCTCCTGAGGCGTATGGAGTATTAAATCCCTTACATGAAAGAAATCATCAGAACGTAGAACGTTTATGAAGCCGCTAAATATCTAGGGACAGCCAGTACTTGATAAAGGTGATTGATGTTTTATCCGGAAATATATTGTGGGTGAAACGTTTTTTAAATTGTGATGACCGTTTATCATCGTCGCCATGTGGTCGTTTAGAGATTTTTGAATGGTCCATAGTGAGGACTTAAGTTGGGTAGCTGACAAAGGTTTTGTAATTAACGTATTTTCTAGGATCATTTTTGTATTTTGGAACAACTTGCATAATAAATTATAAAATAGATTGATTGAAACTATCGATTTTCACAATAAAAAACTGGAGTTTGTCTGAATGACTACAATTAAAATATTAATGAAAAGGGTTCCATAAATCTGCGCACATAAATGATCCCACAATGATGATACCCAGGATACTAAGACAAGTAAAAGATTGACTAAAAATAAATCGACACGTAGAGTACAATGACAGCAGAAGTCAAACCGGATACTTAAGTTAAACTGGATTTACTTCATGCAACTTTGAAATTGGCATGAGTATCTAGTAGCAATAATTGGCATGGGATAGAACGTTTGCATATACGAAGTAGCATAAGAAGTAATGTGAAGTGTCGGAGCTTTATCGGGCAGAGTTTTTAATAAGGAACACAGAAGCTTACTAATTTATTTGCTAGAGAGTGTTGACATTTATACTCATGAAATACATGTGTAAGGAAACGCATACATCTAAATGTAAGCTAGTAAAGATGCCATGCATTGAGGACACCTGCAATAAAATAGAAAGTGAAGAGTGACAAACAACAAGTTCACAGAATTAGAGTGAATCGTCTATAACAAGAATAATGGAGAGTTTTATGATTAGGTCATAACTGGACTCTGTCCGGTAACGGTCAGAGTAAGTATAACGATAGGACCAATACAAGAAAGGGCAAGGGAGCATACACATAATATGAATGAAAGATTATATATATTCTCATAGTATGTCAGAATCATATTTAAATATTGCTATTTAAACAAAGCTATATAAATTCTTGAACTTGTTGGTGAAGAGAAACAAGGTAATTTTCCATAGCAGATTTCACTATGAATGAATAAAATGCAATCAGTTTAACTACCATGAGTACAGTATGCATCAACATGCCGATTTTAACGGAGAGTTATACAGACATCAGAGAGTTTGTCTTTTTATGAATCACCCAAGTCTCATTTCCCCCTACATGATAGAAGCAGACATAACATGTGATTTGCAGTGGCCTCCAGAAAAGAGAGAGAGCAAACTTTTCTGGTAAAATCACGTTAAATTCCATGCGTTTCAGAAAACCTGTGTCTATTGGTTTATTCGTGGAATTTATAAATTCAGATTTCATATCTATGAATGCTTCCCACGCAAATTCTGAGGCAAAGTGGAAAATTAATAAGAAATATAAGCCCAAACATTAAAGCATATTTCTTACACAAACGTGTATGCGAAGGAAATATTAAGCAGTTCAATTTTCAGCAGCAGACTCTCTCCAAAAAATGACCAAAATTTGATCAGTTTAAACTGCATGAAATAGAGCTTCACGTGTTGTAGCATATGCCGATAGCTAGCTGAGTTGTAAAGAACTTTTGTCGTAGAAATTTGAATCAGACTCATTTTTCACTTCATAATTATTGCAGTAAGAAAACTGTGAAAGAAAAGAGCTGACGGCTTATATAGGTATACAAAATTCCTAACTGAATGAATCTTCTCATTTAGTTCAAATCACTTATAAACAAAGTGCCTAATATACATAATGTACCTATTTTCCAAAGAAAGTGGGCACGTGTATTTAATAGCCACTAAATTTTAGTTTAAAAGGGGAAAACCGACATAGTCAATAGATTCTATATTGCAACGTGACCATAAAAACAGCTCATTTAATTGACGGACAGGGGACAAGAACATTAGATTCTTGTTAAATAAATAAAGTCACTTAGAATCCCAGCAATAAAAATTCGCCCACGCTTTGAAATTAAAGTCAGTCCATAAGCAGTTGTATTTGAAGTAAAATGTGCACCATTTACTTTTAAAAAGTTTGCAAAGTAAATCGAAGGACGCTTCAATCAAAAGAGCCGTATTCACGTGGTTTTATTTGCCGGTTGTGCTGAAAACAACGTGACTGTTTTCTGCTAACATCCCGTTTATTGAACTACTTTATTAATGAGCCGTCTCCAGTTTTTTTATCCAAAGTGGAAAATTGCCCTATACACAATTATGCTTTTTGTCTCAACAAATAATTTAAGCACATATTATGTTGAAAAAGCCATCAACACAAAACACAAGAACTCAATTATTGGAAAGAATATATAGCTTGATATGTAGGCGAAGTAAAACAAGGCAATTTTAAGGAACAAGCTCTCTTCCATGAATGAATAAAACTGCATACCTGCCGGAAGTCGAGCTACACATGTTTCAGCATGTGAAGAACTTTAAAAGCACGCTAAGCTTTGTTGTTTTATGAATCACGGAATCAGGCTCAGACTCAGTTTTCATCAATGATTAATTCCGATTCTAAACTGTCGACAATTCTGCCTGGTTGTATTATCATACAATATACCTAAATGTCAGGGCTATCCTACTTGTTTTGAACTATCAACAAACATAGTACCTATGTCCATAATTCATCTGTTGTCCAAAAAAATAGGCACGTGTATTTAATAGCCTTACGTTTTCTTCACCTTACAAGCAAAACCGACCAAGACAATAACTCCGAACTACATTTCAAATTGAATATAAAACCTTTTAATTTGAGTGGCAAACGGGAAAGTTTGATTTGAGCTCGTTTTTATAATCAGAGCCACTTAGAGGTATACCACTTTAGGTAAAAAAATCGCGTGGGTTTTGATTCCAGGCTAATAAAATGCACCTACACAATCTACCCACATCCAATAGATCATAGGCATTCGTGAGTTGCAGTTGTCGAAATCTGAAAAAAAAATCAAGTAAAATGTGTACCATGGAATTTCTGTATATTATCATTTCAATTCTCTTCAATACTTCTTTTGCCCACGGTTTTAACACTCGTGTGGCGTCCCAAGTAATTTCCCAATATTTTCCGCATTGTTCCCTAATCATTGTAACTTCAGTAGGAACTAACGAGATTTCCGATTTACACAACTTTTTGGAGAAATCGCAAACTCAAAATTCTGCTCAATCTATTGGACTCCCACAGACAGAAGCTCTAAATGGTGATCTGGACATCAGAAAGCACACATCATATTGCAAACTCGTGATAACTTTCGTTGCAAAAAACGAAGAGTTTCAAGCCGCCCCGTTTCTCTCACTTCTAACTCCTAAAGAACATGAGTTAACCAAGAGGGACACTGACTTCTACATATTTCTTTCGACAGGAAAAGCTGGCCACGAAACTAATGTAATGAATCGAGAAATTGGATATCAGCTCAAATACAAAATTCTCATTACCCCAGGCCCTGACTTCAAAATACTCACGTATTGTTTACACTGTGATAAAACCAGCTCTGGAGAGAATCCTATGATGGAACTCCAGGAAGCATTCAACCTATTTCCTGATTTTTCCCGAAACTGGCATTTGCATCCAATGCGTCTCTACTCTTCAATCAAATACGTTTCTCTCTATGAAGTAGAGAAAGTAGAGGGAAAATACCGGCATAAACGTGGGCTTTTTAAGGACTTTTTTGAATATATTCAGGAAAAAATAAATTGCACATACGAGCTCAACCCTTGCTCGCCATTTGGCACCATAATTCCGGAAGGAAATACAGGCGTTTTACTGAACAACGGGACTTGGGCAGGTTGCGTTGCAGATTTATTGGATGGGAAAGCTGACTTGATTCCTGGGGCGAATCGAAACGAAGACCGGGTTCACGCTGCAGGCTTTACCAGCGTTACCCGCTACGACAACATTCTCTTCTTTTCTCACCGACCTCAAGTAATCTACCCCTGGACCATTGTTTTTTCTGCTTTTGACTACTACGGATGGTTCTTTTTGGGTCTTAGCATACTTCTCGCGACACTTGAAATCAGATACATGGAAATTCTTACTGGAAAATCCTCTGGTTCCATTGCATCTTTTGGATTTTCCCTTTACTCCTACCTTGTATCCCAAGGAATGAGTGAGGAGCCAAAAGCCATCTCTTCAAAAGTAACCTACGTGACCTGGCTTTTTTATGGAATAGTTGTGGGAACAGCGTATACAGGATCCCTTCAATCTCTCGTGGTTTCTCCAGGAAGTAGCGTAATACCTTCAACAATGCCAGAGCTTCTCGCATCGGATTTTAAATGGGGAGCTCCATTTGCTTTCATAAACGGTGGAGAAATTTTCAAGCATGCAAAATCCCCAGTGGTGCAAGAGATCTATAGGCGAATGGAAATCGACAAGGATGATGTGACCTGCTTGGAAAAAACGGCGCTCACGAACTACGTCTGCTTTCACTGGGAAAGCATGGTCGAATATTTTATTGGAGTAAGATTCACCGACAAAGCTGGGAATGATCCGTTTCTTGTGGCAAAGGATAGCGTGTTATTCGTGGGAACTACGTGGATGACGAGGAAAAGGGAAATTTTTCTGTCAATTATTAGCAACTTCTTTTCACGGAGCTTTGATATGGGGCTTATACACGAGACGTATAGTCGGGATCAGAAAGTTGTGAAGTTGAAATTACTTCAAAAAATCAAGGAGGGAAAGGCAAAACCGTTGGGTCAATATAACTTGGAAGATGATGGGCCCAAACCGTTCAAGTTTGATAATGTGAAAGCGTCCTTTATTATTTTGGGAGTGGGTTTAATTACTGCGGCAGCTGGATTTGGTGTGGAAGCTTGGAAAAAGAGGCAGATTTCTTTGGCAAATTTAGCGCCAAGACAGTTTGCAAATATTAAAACTTTAATTAAAACCACAGTTATTGAAAGTGTTAGTAAAGTTTAAGTTTAATACTAAATAAATTTAAGTTTATAAGAAATTTTAGATATAGTAGATAGGAGGAAATTTGAAATCCTTGCGTTTATAATAATTTAGCAAAATAATAATTTAATACAATATGTTGAACGTGTTAAAAATTAGTTATGAGATAGTGTAATTGAATAATAAAATTTATTTCCAAAATTGTCGTTTGCTTTGAACATTAAAACTTTGGAAAGACTGTATTTTTTATTGGATTCGTACTCCTTATTTGTGATCTTCTAATGAAATTACATTTGCACGAAACTTACAAAGAACAAGACAAAGAACCACAAATCCACCTCATACTTACATTCTTAAAAACACTGACTTTGCTACCAACGTTTTATTATGCTTTGCCGTGTAACTTGAGTCGATAATTAAATATTTTTTGCCCTAACCAACATTTTACCTAGCAAACGTACACGCTAAAATGTGTAATGTCAACGTTAAACAGGTACATTAAACGGTTTCTCGTATCCCCAACATGTATTGAAGGCATGCGGTTACAAAACGAACTAACCAAATCCAAATATATAGTAAACAGCGTCATTTTCTTCGTAACAGACTGCATTATGAATGAGGTAAGAGCTTTGGGTTTAATAAAATGAATTAGGAGTACGTGTGTTTTGACACGCGATGGATTTGTATGTTTTGGAATCAAACTCATTTTTGGATATAATTAATGACAACTTTAAGTGCTGTTTTACGTGAAAAAATGACAAGGTTGTAAATTCAATATTGCCTAACTCTCAAACTGTACATAAACCAAGTAATTTAGTTAACGTTGAGGGATGAGAGAAATAAAATCAGATTCTTTTGGAATGCATTCAATTGCTAAAACTTTGTGTGCTGGATAAAAATTATTAGAAATTAAATCCCAAACAGTTAGTTGAGTCTTACAAAAACATATTAGTTCGGGAGATTACAGTTAGTTAAAGAACCATGTTTGCTAACAGTTGTGTTAAATCAACATAATCAATCAATTTGCTTTTAATTTCAAATTATTTATGTATCATTTCTACTTTATTGCTTTGTATAACAAAGCCAAACTTCTTTCAGGAGCGTTAAAATTGACAACAAATGGAAAAAGATTAAAACGTAGAAAATCTTGACTGAATTGGAACCCAGAGAAAGAGATACCTTGGCATCCATATTCATTGCATTTCTATCCTCTAACAGATTTCTCCACTTCCCGTAAATCCTAGATCTCATTATCTGCACCATTCACTTATGGGGAAAGTTACCCCCGGATTTGGTAAAGTACCAGTAGCGCATATTTCTGAATATGGAATCCCCTCCGGAATATATTAGAGCAGAAAAATGGTGCTTTCCTTTTAGAATATTTGTTGGGTGATGATTCTTGCAAGGAAAAATGATTTTTTAAGAACATTTACTAAAAAAACCAGAAAGCCAGCATGAAAACTTGGTCAGCAAAAAAAGCTGCTTAAATAGCAAAACAGCAGATTTTCATACAAAAGCTGCTTTTTTATTGCCAACAAAGATCATCATTAGGGCCAAATTCCAAAAATATGTATATTATTACCTAATTCTAAAACAGTTGTTGAGCTTAAGATAAATTCGACTGTACTTAAGTTAAACATTTATGTTTATATTTAAAAGTGGGGTTCTAATGACGAACAAGTAACAATCCAGTAAGAAAATCAAAATATTGCATCATAAACTCCCCAAACGTTTTCCTATCCACCTTATAAAAAGGGTGAACAATATCTAGATTTAAAGTTACACAGCTCTGAGCAAACTTTTTATACAATGATCGTCTACAACTGAGTTTTTTACTCTTGTTCAAAAACAACAAGGATGTATCACTAATCTTACCCAATAGTACAGTCTCGCCATAGATAATAAGAACAAAAGTAATTATCGCCACTACTAGAAATCCTGAAGAAGTCGAATCACCAGAAAAAGTAATTACAACATAACTAGCTCCCACCAAACCAATCATGCAAGTAATATGATGCAACGCGACAACAATGGAGCCAACAACTTCATTTACATAAACGTTGAAGAGCTGTTGCGTCCTAAACATTATAATTACAGACTCGTCACTCAATACCCCAAACGTCTTGGTTTCAATATTATATTGAATGTGTTTTACCCCTGATTTTCTCGGTTGCAACAAAGTTTTCATGGGAACTAGTCCTGATATACCTGTAAGTGCTATCATGACGTACAACACCATTATATTGATCATTGTAAAAATTGAGGTTGAAAAACTAAAAACAGTCATCACCACAGGGTAGAGACTAGGAAAACTGCGAAGTTTCAACTCAATTTTCACTTCAAACCAATCTTCCCAAATGTAATGGAGGGGCTCACTCTTGCTACAAAAAACTACGCCATAAAATAATGGGATAATTGTGGTACATATAGCCAATGCTGATATTATCAACTCTCCCATTGCGATTATTTGCCTTTGCTCATTACTAAAGGATACGTTTCTACTATTCATGAAGCTATTTATATGCTCAGAATAGGTATAAAATTGGTTGAGCAAATAGCGTATGTTTTTATGATAAACAAGAACTCTGTACCCAAACGCTACAAAGGTGGTGATCAAGCTTGTGAATACGTACAACATTATATCTTGCGCAAGTAGTTCTCCCGTCATTAGTCTAAGAAGGGAGTAGTAGCCAAGAATGGTTGGGATAATTAGAGCTACTGTGATGCCGCCAATGGCATTCCATTCCCAGTATGGTGCACCAGCCACGAATCTTCCAGCTTTGGGGTCCCAGTTGTGGACGGAAATGAAGCATAAGTATTTGGTGAGCTGGTAGCGAAGTTTTACTAAGGTTTTCACACGTTCGCTAAAAACAGTATTTTCCGGTCTTGTACAGAAAATTAAAAACAGAAACAACCGTAAAGTGACTTGAATCTTTTGAAGTTTATAAGTTGAGTTGTTTATCTTACCTTGTGCTAAACTTCTTCATAGCATTCTTATAGTACACAATTATAGATGAATATAAGCCATTTGAGGCTGGGGAGCTGTTTGAAGCTTCCATTGCTACTGTGTTTTGAAGGAACTTGCTGTAATTGTATGTTCGGAGCAAACGACAGAAAGTTAGTAGTGCTGGACACGAAATACCAGAGTGGACTAAGGGATTTGGGTGAGCAGGGCGTTGTTTTTTCCCTCAAAGACTTTACTTTGTCTAAATTTAAAGGGTGGATATTTTCCAGTTTCAAAGCCACGTGGATAATAATAAAAAACAATTTATTCTAACATATTTTTAATTTAAAAGTTTAGTTCCTTTTCTTTATTGGCTTTTTGAAAAATCAAGCGAGATACATTATATATGTGAATATAATATACCAAAAATGTAAACCAAGTATAATGCGTGTTTAAACATAAATATCTAAAGCCCGGACGTTATAAAAATCTCAAGTCTCATCGATTTTTTGTTAACTACGCCTATTTCAATCATAGAAAAGAAATGAAGCTGCTATTTTCATTATTTAGTTTTACTTAAAGAACCACGTAGTTTTGGGAATAGCATTTCTTATGGATACGTATAGGCACGTGGCGACATAGCTTAGACATGAGCATTTGATTTTTAATATAAGTTATGTTGATATTTGTATGTTTGAGTATAGACTTAAATTATTATGTTATATTAAGAGCGTGTTAAAATTATTCTTCCTTCAAGTTCTTGAAGAAGTTGAATTCAATTTCGGAATTGATTTTAATCTTCAACAACATAGCGTGTTTTATACATTTTGACAAACTCCACATTTGTTTGAGGAATATGGTCTTACATGGAAAACAATGTACCTGCTTTAGTTAGATTCTTGCTTGTCCTATGTATGATAAGTTACTTACAGTTTTATTTGAGGTGGATCATACAAAACATGTTTCTCAAAACTACATGTTCGGATTCAATTATTGTTTTGTGATTGCTGGCATGTTTTCTACCAAAGAATATTATTTTTTAATATGGGTTTGTCTAAACCTTTAAGACAAAATTTCCGCAAGTGATCGGACATCGTTTGAACTAAAAGTAGGCTGGAAATAAATGATAATACAAAAGAACTTTATTTTATTTTTTAATTACTTGCTCGCAATGTCGAATTCAACGAATATATATATGACTTCAATTTGAACAATTTGAAGCTAATCTTCAATTTGAACAAGAAAATTTCAATCTTTTCCTCTTGATTTTACATTAAAGATGTATGCGAAACCCCTTATTATTCCCAATTTTTCTAAGCTGGTTATGATTACGATTTTATTATAGCTTATGGTCTAGCTGTGGTATCATCATCATCATCTTCATTTGCGTCAACTTCTCCTCCAACATGTTCATTTTGATTTTTTCTAGAAGGATTCCGTGCTCTCGAAGACGATATTTCTGTTGTACTAGAAATAGTGTCAGTTTGCTCTTCCTTTGTTGTAGTTGGTTCCAGAGTCGATGTGGTTGTTGAATTTGGATTGTTTTTCCTTGATCTGCCTCGACATGCCTTGCAATCATTTAAAATATACACCATTGAAGTATAGCACTCATTTCTTTTGAACTAAACCCATTATAATTTTATTTAGTTTACCTGCATCACTGCTCTTTGCATGCATTCTACTAGTCTCCTGTGTTCGCTACATGCTCTTCTCACCCTGAAGAAATGGTCCATTGTTGATTGTCCTTGAAACAAAAGCGACATAAACGCAAATAAAAAAAAGCTTCGCCATGAGTCATATTTATTGTTAATTTTCCTTATAGACCAACTCACTCTGTGAAGTTGCACTCAAACATGTTTCCAACCCTGTTTTAACTGATGCTCGAGCCTTTTCTGGAAAAAGTTCAGAAAATTGTCTCACTCCGTCAGAAGACGGGGTCTCATTTTCCTCTGTTGGAATCTAAAAAAAGTTGAAAAGCCTCGTAGGAAATTGATCATTAAAATTCAAATTATTTTGAAATTAATGATATTTTTTGATCATTTACCAAACCAAATGCTTGCCAAGTGCACTCATCCAAACACTAAAAATGAAATGGTATTTGATTGATTTGGAAATTGAGAAACATAAAAAAACTGCTTCGCTTTAGAACTAATTTACTTACCTCCCGTCTCAAGATTCGCCGTATTCTTCCTTCATTTCGGATGAGCCGACGCTCTGATTTACGTCTTGAGTGGGTGAGACTTTCAACAGCGTCAATGAATTTTATGACCATGCACTCCTCAATTTCCGCTTTCCGTTCCCTTTCAAGGTGAATTAGATTGAAGAGCTGGCCAGCGCAGGTCGCTGGTCTCATCAAAACTTCGCGTAAATCATCCTCTTCAGAAGACTCATGTCTTCTTGCCTGGTATTTTTTTCTCAAAAATACATATTAATTTTTGTGAATCTGTATGAATATTTTAAAAGTGAATTACTTACGGTTGCGGTAACATGCAGAGCTACGCAAAAAATTGAAATCAAAACACTCAGCTTGATATACATAGCTGGACAACTCAAGATACTAAAATTCCAGTTGTCGACGACAGTCCAAACAAAACAGGAATGATTTGGATGCTCAAGATTTTCGCTGGAGTTCATTAGTTTTCCAGAGAAGAAGACAAAGACAACCAAAATGAGATTATTACCAATCAGACATTTTCTCACGACTCGTCAAACTCTTAATTACTAGCGTTTATTATTCCTTGCCATTTTTCTCCTCAGAAAGACATTA
>JAQGAP010000620.1:0-30312 GCA_034697805.1 Orchesella bifasciata
AACTTTAACCAGATGAGAAATAATGGGGTTCCAGTTTGCAGAAGTTTGGTTCCGCTTAAGTAGAGGCAACATTCTCATGTAATGCAATCAGCAATGACATAATTAATACATTGTCAGTGAATGAGGTACCAAAATGCGCAGAATTGTATGAGGATATCAATGAACACAGAATCTCACCTTGCCGCATGGAAAGCGTAAGCAGATTCCGCACGAGATCTCTGAAGGAAGTAATGGGGGGTTGTAGTTTACCTCGGCAACTTGTTAGCGTATTCTGCTATTCCTTCTAAAATGAGATAGAACATTCGGATTCTAAGGCTACGAATTTTTTTTCTTGTATTCAGCTTTGAAATGCATTAAAAATGTTTTCGCTAAAGTTCCTTCATAATAACAAGCTGTTATACCAAACTATGAAACGCAAAAGGACACCAATTTAGAAACAAAAGACAATTTGTTTATCCAGACTTTTTGACGTGAATGACATCGATGGATAGGTTTGTAAAGTGGTGCAGAAGCCTGACATTCCACCTTGGAAAATGAATGTAAGTACATCGCTGATTGAAGTTAATGCAAAATGTTTTACCTTTGCAAAATAGCATAATTAACCATCGTTCCAAAGTAATGCAAAACTGTGAACTTTGTCAACGTGAACGTAGATTTATAAAAATGTCGGCAACACCTAAAATTGGTCATTTGGCTAGAAGAAAAGAAAATCATTTCTTTTTAATTTTAAAATAAGACTGACAAACGATCATTAAACTCATCTGTCGACCAGATTGTACGCAAATTTTAAGTCATTGCAAATTTCAAAATTGGAATTGTACTAAAGCCTAATGGCAACTTATTTGCAGTGATTTGCAGTATTTACACAATTATGGATTAAATAGTAGTGTGTATACCTAATGTTACAAAGGAATAAATGTAGGTTAAGCTAGCTACAACTTTTTATGGTAAAAATTAAACATAAATCACGTGTTTTAAGTAAAATATGCTATGCAATACATATTTCTGGCAAAAACGGGAAATCGGGAAATTTTTTGTACATTTTGGTTACCGGGAAGAAAAAGTTTTTTCCATCAGCGACGGTTATTGAAGACTTGTTGAAATACTTAAACAATGAATGGACAACACTCATAATTCTGTTAAACATAATATGATACCTCCTCAGAGATTACCTTGTATTATTTATGTATTGGAAATAACTTTATTTCTCATCCGACATACAAAATGCAATCATTATAATTTCTTAACATCACATCGTAAGCCCAGTTTTATTAGTACCAACTATCCTAATCAACCGGCAAGTTCTGAAACGAGCCATCGTTTAAGCAATTATCTTCACAGTAAATTTTCAACCTGTTTTGCTTCAGATGTGTGATATTCACTTGAGGCTTTGTTAAACAATTTTGACAGTACATTTCTGTTTCATTATTGTAAAAAAAACGCGCGGCACAGTTCCAACTTTCTATAGACATGTCTACTTCAAACAGCGTCATCTGCAACACGAAACTCATCGGTGAGATCGCTCAATTTTTCCACGCATAACAATAAGCCCAAAAATGGAAGGAAAATATGTTGTACACACTCCGCCACCCATAGTATTTGAGTACTCTTTCGGATTTTCACCATGGAACTTCATAATCATAACTCTATCAAGCATTATTTAGCGCTATCATATCAGTATAAATATACTGGTACATTTACCTCCAAAAATTGTATTCATTCAAAAAATGCATAAAATCCCAGTTGATATGATATACTAGCGCACAGTTTGGTATGCATTTCGGATGCATGCAATCTCCAACCAACCCACGCTCAAGCTGACAACAAAGTCATGCCTGCCTGTTGAGTTTGGGTTTCTTGCTCTGCTCTTCCGAGTTCGCTTTAGCTCTTTACTACTTCAATTTTAGCTCGTGCTTTTACTTTGACGGATAGTAGATGCTTTTTTCAACTCCATTATATCCAACTTTTTTTATTCTCATTTTGTTTGATATTTTTCAGCTTGAAAAAAACAATGCATGGCGACATGATGTTTTCTCTCCATTATACAGTACACCAGTTAAGTTCAATTCGATTTCATTGCAACTTTACTGTAACATATATAGTTAAGCATTTGTAATGTTCGGTGCATATCAGTATTCGTACAGAATAAAGTCATTATAATTAATATAATATGCACAATTCTCAGTACATTGTTGAATTCACGATGACCTGATGAAGTTTGCTGATCATTGACATGATCAACGTCACCTTTATTCTATAATAACATTATGTGTCGTAAATAATAAAATTTTGAAATATAATATTTTTGTTGTGAATGAATATGAATATTTTGAATACCCCTAAAACAGTTTTTTCAGTGGATTTGTAGTAGATTTTGTTATAACCTTTTTATCGTGTTTTTTGCGAGATACATTTTTTGCATAATATATTATGTAAAGTACATTGATTTTTGTATGTAAATAATATTGAATGTAGACTATCTATAGTTTTTGCATGAACTTCACGCTGGATATAAGTTTGCACAAGAGAAACAGAGATTTTTATACAGATTTTTGACAGCTTTTATTGCTGTTTTTAAAGTTTACCACGAAGAGATTTGAAATCTCCTTATTTATATTCAAACCCGGCCTAAATTCTCATTAAAAAACACAAAATGACTTAACAGAACGGAAACTATTCGAAATACACTTATAAAACAATTGGAGCGTCCTATACATTGTACTACGTATCGATCTTCCACAATAAGGATTCTAACAGCATCAATTTAGCAGCCTTTTTTAGTCCTTCTCCAACATATCTCGAAAATCTGAGGTAGCCATCATCTGCTGTGTGTTCCTGAAGATTAGAAATTCAAATAGAGATAAACTGTGCATATTGGAAGAAAATTGTTTTGTGTTAATTAGAAAATAATTACGTCTTAAGAATTCTGAGCCTTTTTTCGAAAAGCATGTTCAAGGCGTCCAAGGCCACAGTGAAAGAGTAAAACGCCAAAGCATTAATGATGAGAAAGGTGTTATTGAATTTGATGTGCAGCCAACAGCCTCTCGGAAGTTCGAAAATGAAGTTAACCTCCTCGTTATCATCAGCCTTGCTTGCTGAACTCACTCATGCCAATCCTGCCAGTTTGAATTTCTTCCACGCATAAATGGTGTGAATTACACCGCTGTCGCCTGCAAAAAACCATTTAATTAAATAATCTTGTATTTTCTCACGTAATAATTCCAATTTTTGAGCATTACCTTCCAAAATGTTTCTGTCGCAGCAGACCTCCATCTTTTCTCTTGTTGGTATATGGCAATCTCTCGTCAGCTTAATGATACGGCTACACAGGAGAAGAGCAAACAAACATTTTAAAATGATAGTTAAAATATATGGTGAGGTGAAACTTGAAGTTTAGCTTACTTATTGACGAAGGGTTCTGAAGTGAATTGGAGGAAGAATATATTCGCATATCCTCAACTTTGTACCTTTCTTCGACTCCAACTGCAGCATACTCCCTCGGCTGCACATTCGCCCCAGGCTGGATTTGGTAGTGCAGTTTGCAAAACGTGGTCATCAGGAGTGAACATTCTGGACATGAGGTCACAGCATTGGAGGCGTCAATGTTCCTCTACAAAGTTCCATTTACACTCACCTGTGCTGCGAAAATTGTCCCGAATTGATTAAGCACTTGGCCTTCCTTCTCCTCTCCTCCAGTTGATGGAGGTGGTGGTGGTATGGCTTTCAAACAGATGGAACAAACTCTCCATTTTTCTGCATCTGATTCCTCCATAATACTGGAGCAATAAGTTTATTCATGAGCAAATTTGAATCGACAGACAGAATATAGAAGTTGCCAAGTATTGAGGACTGATTGATGTAAACAAACATTGTATCAGCAGCAGCAGTAACACTGCATTTGATACAGTAGTGTTACAATGGAATGAGCAGAGCAAACAAGTGGTTGAGGAATAAAATCATAAGTGAAAACTACGACCAAGATGCAATTATGTGGCTGTAGCAAGACATTATAATGTCTGTAACCTCTGTTTGGTTTTCAACTTCATCGGTCAATCGGATTCATTAATGTCTACGACTCACGTTACGATCTGTCTGATGACCCACTATGAAGACCTTACGCAATTAAGTAGTATTTAAAATGAGTTAAAATTGATTGATGTAGATACAGATTTAAATTTGATTGGTGAATGGATACCAAATATGTTGAACATGGCCATGGTGAAGTGCTTTGTCACTTTGAAGTGCAAGCAATGTCTGCATTGAAAAGTTAACCTGATTCCGAACCAAAATCGAATTTGCAAATCAGTAATTGCTATTGTATTACGTAACTAATGGATAGTATTTTAACGCAGTGACATGATATAAATTCGTTATGTAGAAAATGAGGCGCATATTTTATTTGTCTGTAAGCATCTGAATAAATCGTATTAATGCTAAAAATAATAATTACTATTACTTCTGTAAAGTAGATGGACAGATTAATGCGGATGCACGTAGCATTCTTGAGATGTTCCTTAAACTACACGAACGCAAAGGTTGAGTATGCTTTGAGCTTTGCTTCTGTTGTGATACTTGGTTAGTCCGAGTTGCTATATACGACGTGCATTGAGAGGATAGATGGATTATTGCATTGCATCTAGACCCAGGCAATCCAAAAGCACAGGCCTGCACTTCTCTCTAAAGCCCATAATGCAAGTCAAAGGACACCAAAAGGAAAACAAAAAAGGACTTTCAATAATATCCCACAAAAACAAGATCTTTTCTCGTGACAAAAATTTCCTTTTCAGTTTTTAAACTACTGAATGTTATCCTAACTCAAAACTAACCAGCAGTCTAGTGTGTGACAACTGGGAGCACACAGTCTAAATATTTGTGAAGTTTAGTCAACTTTTGATGCTGAAGATTATATTGATTATCAGTTTCTAGTCAATTCACCAGTGACCTGACGACCGCACCGCTTTGCGATGCCGCCTGCTTCGAGAAGTAGGTCAATTACTTTATTTTAGTTGTGATAATTGTGTTTTGATAATAATCGATGTAAAAATATTATTTAATATATTATTTTTGAGTCAAACATTAATTCATTTTTATTTTTATTATTCCAGGACTGTGCAAGTTGGAGAGGACCCCCGAGCTCCAGGCCGGACATCCCTTGAACATGCTCGAAAGTGGCTAAATAGCCGATACTTCACAAATATGTCAAGGAGGAGCGATTAAAGTTCACGCTTTTATTCTCCAGGCAGCCTCCCCTGTCTTCCAGACTGTTTCTGTCTCTCAGGTGGTAGATAATGACAGGATCAAAAAATTCATTAATGTATCTTTAATTGAAAATTAATTAATAATTGATTTTTATTTCAATGCGCAGAGTATCCCCACATTCGAGAGGCGATGCAGTTCTCCGTCAGGGAAATGGAGGTGATGCTCAGTCTGACTAAAGGGCACTGTCAACCTCCACAGCGACGATAAGGAAATATCCGAGCTAAAAATACCCTAGACTTCTTCGGAGTTACTGGTGTTCAAATCCGTACAGAAAAGGGGGTCCACCTCTAATAATCCTAAGATTGAGGGGAGTCTTCACATCAACCGGATTCATGATTATGCCAAGTTGGAGCTGGCGGAGGACAGCTTTAGGAGAGGAGAAATGGAGGTGGATCACAAGGAAGAGGGAGGATCACGTCCTTTGTCAAACCCTAAAACTTATAACGTTGCAAAATCTCCAGTAGCATTTAAAAAGCCTTTTTTGCCACCAGCAACAATAACATCTCCACCTGAGGTGGCAGCAGTGGTCCCACCTCAGACTGCTAAAATTCCGGTAAAGAAGAAGAAACAAGTGAGGAAACCTAACGAGCTCGGAACTGACGAGGAGGATAAAGACTGAACTCAACCGAACTTCAAGGACGAATACTGGTTTAAAAGGGAAGCTCTCAAATGTCAGGCATGTGACACGAGCTTCACCTTGATGAAAGACGTGCTGGACTGTATTTCGAAGCACCACAAGCAAAACTTGGGGTGATGCTTCTGTCTCCGGATTTGCCGAAATATGCTCCAAAGACACCATCAAAGCGCCATTTTAAAGCTGTTCTTGGAAAAAGGGGAGCTCCGGGAGCTTCAGAACCTATTGTAGGACCTCCAAACCCAAACCTAAGCCGAGCCCAACGAAATCAATGAGCAGCAGCATATCAAATGCTCATCATCATAGTGTTAAAAAGGAACTGTCACCGGCTCCGGTTTCTGGAGCTTTTGATGAGGAAATGCTGCTGCAGCTCACCGCCGACGGCACTCAGGCTTTCCTGAGGAGGAGCCTAACCGTAGGCCCAGAAGAGATAGAGGTGGAAGCGAAGCTTACCCATCTTCTACATCAAAAAAAGAAATCAAAGATTGATTTTAGACCTGGACCCTCTTCATCATCATCAACAAGAAGGGAAACTGCTCTCACTGCTGAACCTCCAGCCACAAACAAATACCCCCCATTAAAAGTTCCAGACTTTGACGTGGCCATAGAAAAGTGTCAGTTTCTGGAGAAAACATTTCCTTCTGGTTATGCATAAAACGCGGAGGAGGAAGGAATGGGCGAGCTAATAATTAATTCATTGACTTGCTATTCAACTTGACAATCAACTGCAAGCTTGCTACGTGTGTTCTTCACATTTACGTTTAAATTTACGTTCGACATCACTATCATTTTGTGTATCTATTTCATTTTGTTACTGTTGTAAATAAATTTGACTTTGTAAAGGAACCTGTTGTCTCTCTCTGACTCATCTTGACTGTAATAATCTAGCGCAAGTCCACTTGTCATCATCATCTGTTCTGATAATCTCGACATTGAGTAATTTTTCCACTAACATGATATTGTAGTACAGGGAAAATAGCCAGTCATCAGTCAGAGCTCACGTAGAATATTTATGATTCAACTTTTCTGTCAGGGGAGAGAAGATCAGAGTAGTTTTTTCCCCAATCCCTTCATGTATGAGATGGGCCGCGGAGAATTGGTATTAGCCTAAACAATGAGTAGAATGGTGCGAAACCACACCATATACATCCGCATAATCATTACCTCAGCTCATTTCATCGTTGGTTGAGGATTTTGTTCTAGATTGAGCTTTTATTGGGGAAAATGCACATGTTACGCATTACTAGCCAGAGAGCTGACGCATGAATAATGCTTATGAAGAGAGTAGAACAACAAAGTCGCGGTAGGTGGAAAACCTCTGGACTTGTGGAGCTAGGCATGCAATCTACTATAGATATTCTCCTTTTTAAGCCCATCAATTAATGCACATGATATCTATTAATATGACAAAGCTTGCTCTGCCACGCTCCTCTTGTCATTTCCTGATGTAAAAGATTTTAGAGGAGCTATCTTCTCCGGCAGGAGGAAACTCTAATTATTACGGACAATTCGAGTTGCATACAATGCGTGCTATCTTTGGACACAATTACCGATTCCCATTCATTACCACCAAGGGGCTACCAGTAGCTCAAGTCCGAGAAAGGAAATTGTCCCGGCATTATGTGTATTTATTTAGCGGGTTCTGAGAACTTTTTGCAATTTTAAATTAATTGGTTTTCCAGTATTGTTTCATTTACTTTTCTTCCCACGCGTTTCCCCCATCTCATTTCTGCTAGAAAAGTACAGCCGAGGCAGGTGTAAAAGTGGCTCGATCCCAATAATATGAGAAGTTGGACTACGGGAGTTGACTGGTGGACTTGGAAGGCTCATCATCTCTTAACTTCCTTTTACATACTTTTTAATCGCCCATAAATTTGAAAAAAACTGGAACCAGATTTGGACTCCACGTTGTGGATCCTGCAAATAATTGCATTGCATTTCTTTGCCATGTGGCTGTGTGACCTCTTATCATTCACTCCGCCCCAAGTCCCATCAACCTTAAGGGGGAGTTGCAGGAAAGCAACTGGCAAGGAAGTTCTTCAAGATCTGAGAAATTTGATAGCTTACCTTGATTCTGTGCGTAAATTTATTGATACATTCCATTCTAAACTGTAAGAAAAGTTGCCATTTTTAACCTGAATGAAACGAACAGTTAGAATAATTTTGGTTAAATTTCTCGCTTTTGTTTGTTTCTTACAGATTTCCAAATGCGGAATGGAGCCAGGAGGAACTCCATTTTGTCGATGGAGTCAATCTCTCATTTTGTCTGTTTCTTCTTTCAAATCGGAGGTGTTTGGCTGCTGATTGAATTTTTTCAATCCATTTCAACTTGGAATTTGGGAGCTATCCATGTCTTTGAATGGAGCTGGACTATGGGCTTCTCTGTGCTCTACCCTGTGTATTTTTTTCCCAGCTTGCTAATTTGTTTTAGCTGGTTGCTCATGTTGTCTTTGAAATGAGCGACCTTGCCAAAATTACTTAACTAGATGACGAGCGGATTTTTAGTTCTAACGAAAATTGTTTGGAATGAGTTGTAGTACCGTTCGGTTCAGAACGTAGAATGCAATAGTCTCACTAAATAAGTAAATGTTTAAAAAAGTTGCATCGATCACCAAATAAGGGTAGTACAAACAGGTTGGTAGAGAGTGTGGAGAATTCACGATGCTTGTCATGCAAGCTACTATGGCTTCACAATTGTAATGCATATAGTGCATGAAACCTTTAGAACGTGGCGTTGATGTTGATGACTGTACATCTATAAAAAGAATAAAACGATAGAACAAATGCGTCGTAAGGCAAGCACTCTGCCGTGTTCTCGCTCTTTTTACAGATTCATGGACACTCTGGTTAGTGGAGACAAATCCGTTATAAAGACTGCTTGGCTGGGATTCTATTTACCTATCAAATATCAACCAATTTATACGGCTGGAACAAAGTACGACGGTCACGGAGATGGATTTACCACAATACTAAAATAGCAGTAGGCCATTTTCAAGAAATAAAATTGTCTCTGAATGATGCGAATGCACGTATATTTTCATAAATATGGAAATCCAGGCAAGTTGATCAATGGATTGACTCAAATTTGCAAAAAGGGGAAGCTGACGACAGGAATATTGGAGAGTCATAGTCGAAACACGTGAACCCAGGAAAACAAAGGGGGCGCACTTTTCACATTGAATAGGAGGCCATTCTTGTCCAAAATATGAAGGTCATGCCGGCATCCCCATTTTTCCACAACAGAGCCAATAACGTTTCCAGAAGGTGGGAAAATTTGTTGGATACAACAGGGACAGCAACACCCTTGACAGATGTATGGCTGATCTGGAGTTATTTTATTACATTCGTCGAAATTGGTACGCAATCGGGTAATCAGTGCTGGGCAGTGTCAAAAAAGGACCTGTAAAATATCATAGAAAATAGGATTAAATGACCAAGTCATATTCAGCATACTTTATATATGATTTTGTGCATGATTTGTCATTTAATCCTAGTTTATATGATATTTTACAGGTCCTCTTTCAAAACCTGATTATCCGATTGCGGACCAATTTCGACGAAATTTTAAATGGCAATTATTAAAATGCCTTGAGTTTTCCGGAAATTATTTCTTCAATTTCGAGGTTTACAAGGTGTCTACTGTATATTTCAAGTTTCAGTGGTTCCGGAAATTCAAAGGCGCCGAAATTGTGTCGATTTCAAAAAAATTCAAAAAATCAGCAATTACGTAATAACGTAGAAATTACTGCTTCAATCATCATGAAATTCGGTACACATATGCTACTCACTACGACTAACACTACTGCAGAACACAGTTTCATTGTGTTGGCAATTCAAATTTAAGAAAAATAGTTTTTGAAATTTGACCTCTCAAGTTTGACCTGACCTCATGACCTTCACTGGTTAGATAGACATACCTTATGGTACATCATTCGTCTGCAAATTTATTGTTCTATCACATATATGAATATCAAAAGGTGTCGCAAAATTTTTCTAATTTGTCCTCTGTGCGTGGGTTAAAACTCAATATACTGGTTAGAAGCTTCGAAAGAAAATGGAAATTAAAATTTTTCTCGACTTGCTAAAATGGAAACGAGAAATGAATATTGACAATGTTACCTCATAAGCAACATTCCGGTCAATACCCACTGGGTCTTGCTTGAGTAGGGCTAAACATTGAAAAATTTAAACAAAGACTTTAATAGTCCTTGCAACAATGTAAATTAGCAACTATGTATGGGATGGCGAAGAATTACTAAAGTGTTGCGAAAGAAATTAATTTTTAGTTGTATTAACAAACGAAAACGGCTTTTGTTGACTTCCTAAATATTCTGATGCCTGCAACTCAGAGGTCAGGTACTGAGCGTTAAATGGGGTTTAGAATGTTGCTGCCCGTCTCCTTTAGCCTTTCCCATTTTTCCCAATGAAGCTAGCGTCTAACTACTATTGTCATGAAGCAAAGATGGTAATAAAACATGCTAAACTACGCATTTAACGCTCAGTATCCGGTCTCTGCTGCAACTGCACTGCTATTAAGAAGTCAATTATTGACAAAATGCAAGCACATGTGTGACATGTGAGAACGTTTTTATAAAAAGGGTGCATGATGAGATGCATAAGTAATGCTCGAGTTTTTACCCCTTTAAAAGGATTTTACTTTGTAAAATAATTCTTGTACTGGTAATTTTTACTGAAAATCACTAGTTTTTCTGATGAATACTTGAATAACGTAATGCTGCGTTTCAACCAACCCTGCAAAAAGCAACTCCTCCCGGTGGGACTATCATAACGTGAAGTAAAAGTTTCTGCCAAATAAAAGCAGAGAAGCTGAAGGTCATATCCATGCTACATACAAAACAACAATTCCTACATTATTTTGGTTTGCAATGAGCTTTGAGGTGAGGAAAAAATTGGGAATGATGTCAATAGGCTTTGATTTCTCAACTAGGTAAAAACAAGTTTAACTAGCCTTCAGCTCATACTACACGAGAATCTCGACAAGGCTTGCTTACCAAACATTTGCAAGTAAAATGCGAACCGAACATTTCAACTAACTTGATTGATTGACATGGGAAATCAGTTTAAATTATACCATTTTAATTATTTTCATTATCAATTTGAACGAGTAGAGCAATTCGAGGGGGTTATTAAAATTATCGGGTTTTCCAATGTAACCAAGAACCTAAAGCTATACAATCAATTCCGTGTGAAAAATCTATTCCGGCTTGCTAACGTCACGGCATTTTCCTTAAAAACATCTTGCGTCATTCCGTAAAAATGAATGTGCTCATGTCAATCACTTAAAGATTTCATTCATAACGAAAATTGACTGGTTTCGTTCAAAACATCCTGATAACAAATATTTTTGCATAACCATTTCACTATGATGGTGGCACCATCCCATACTCTCAACTAAAATCCTGTTTATGGTTATCGATATTGTGAGAATAATTTCCCATTGACGTCAAAAACTAAAAAGTATCATTCAAACTGAAGCTTCAATCTTCTGGATATGCGATAGGAAACTAGTTTTCAATGAACATTATTAAAACCGCGGCTGGATCTTGCAAGCACTGCCATTGTAAAATATTTGTTGCGTAACATTGTAATTAACATTACGGAAGCTCCATTGAACTATAAAATTAAAATAATGAATAATAAAAAAATAAGATTGTACCTGTGACATTATTGAAGGCAGCTTGTTGCTTTAAAAAACAAAAAACAATTGGTTAAAAATCTGTTCATTATTGTGTGTCTTTTGATTGGTTCTGTGTGCAATGAAGTAGCACTAGTTTGTTTTGAGAACCATTCACCAAACTGGATCAAACCAAAATGTATTTCCGGAACTTGTGATGAACTCAACGTCAACCCGTGTAAATTTACCTACGCACTACGCTGTCTTCCATTTGTATCTGTTTTCGATTGGATAAAAATTTAATCGTGTGTAATAAAAAAAAACGTTTCGATTTGTGAGGGGTGGATTAAAAATGACAAAAACATTCATTTGGTATGCATTATACAAAGAAAAGGGAATGAAATCAGATTTATACAGGTTTTACTTTTATGTGGGCAGCTGGAAAATGTTATCTACTTTACACCAGTCTGGCCAGTGACCAGAGTATAAAGTAGGTCGAAGCTTTCGCATATTGTATAAAAGGTACTACCACATACAGATTACTGAAGAAATTCTGAGTCTCAATTTTACATTCATCATTATTTTTTCTTTATAGTTTCCTGATCAGGATGTTGAAACTTGATTTATTTAGGTTCATAAGGAAATTACATACTACATTCTACTAAAAACCGTGTTAAATTTTTATTTATATTGTGTCTTCGTTGGATTTTCTGTATTTGAATGTTCATTTTTGGAAAATTAGAACTGATACACTATAAGGCTAAAAACATGGTTTGCAAACCCAACTAAATCGCTAATGCAAAAGAATTATGTAGAGCACAACGTGTTTTAATAAAATGATTATATTCTTAAAATCATGGCCCATTTTCCATAAAATTAATTACAAGCAAACAAATTGGCTAATCAGAATTTTGGACATGAAACCATGGTAACTTTTTTCAATTCTTCAGATAAAGTTTCATCATCCCAACCCCAAACTGCATGTTCAGATGGATTTATTGAATCAAATATTTCATCAGAAGTTTTCCGTTTCTCACAGTTAATCTGATCCTTAAGAGCTGTTGATTTATTTCCAGTTCGAACCCTCCTTTTTTCAATGGTCGGAGAAGAAACCGTTTTCAAATCATACGCCCATCCAATCCATGCAAAAAATCAATTACCATTGTTGACCCATTGAGCTTCCATCCAAACTCACTGGCTTTGTAATCCCAGGGAAAGGCGTGATGGAAATTATGCCAACCTTCACCGACTGTAACATTTAAACGACGGTTAAAAACCCCCCATATTTTCAGCAAAGTAGAAGTAATTTTACTAATTATGTTCTTACAAGCAATGTAGGAAACAAAAGGATTTTCCGTCGCTGAAATTCTTCCATCATAAGGTTTACTACCATAAAGGTGAGCAAATGAGTTAACTGTGAAGGTGATATGTAGCGAAGCTACGTATCTTCTACAAGTCGATCCATAACATTGCCAATATGTCATTTGCGGCCATAAACACTTTGTAATCATCATGGGGACAAGAAGTTGAAAAACATTTGTGAGCAATGTGTACCACCTGCAGCATACAAATATGAATAATATACATTGTCTATCCTGCCTTGTAAGCTAGTCTCCCTCTACTTTTAACTTACTTGCTTTGAAAGCGGACAACAGGATCGTTATCTAAATCTGGCACTTCAAACCTTTCGAGTTCCGCCACCAACTCTGGATGTTTAGGGAGAATTAACCAACCAATGTGACTAAACCAAAATCCTCTGGTCGAGTTATGAGGATCTTTATTTGTGTCGGTATATTTGTGATGTAGTCTGTGGTCCAAACACCATTTGCGGATAGGAAGCTGCATGGAAATTGTTTGGCAAATCATCAGAAAGATTTGAAGCGGGAGAGTGGCTTTGAATGAACGATGTGTCCAGTAGCGATGACTACCGATGGTAAGTCCTAATCCTCCGATGAGACCGTATATCAGCTCTTAAGAGGTAAAGCCACTTGGTTTATGGCTGCATACAACTTTAAAGGAAAAATTTAAAAAGATTATTAAATCAATTTACCAAATATGATTGGTCCGAATGGAACTGCACCCATGTAAAAATCCAACCAAAAATACCAAGCTGCAACGGCATGTGTCCATGCTAACATTAGTCTAACAACATGTAGCTGGTCTAATCCAAAAATATAGTTGAAAGTTAGGAAGTTTTCTTGGGTATCTTTGAGCTTTGCCATCATGATGAACAATTATGTCATGCTCCATTAACCGTCAGTATATCACTGTCCAAGCTAGGAATAAAAGGCTTGCATGTATCCACGTTTTTAATACAATGATTGAGTTGGAAATTCTACATTTTGCATCCAGATTAAATAAACTGATATGAATTTAATTAAAAGTAAGACTGAGTTGCGGGTCTGAGAAAAGCATGACATGTTTCTTATTACCTACGATAAAACTTTATACAGATAAAGAAAGAATAACATCGTCTTGGCTAGGTCCAATTCCATATTACTGAAGCAATAAAATCTAAAACGATAATTACCAACATGTTGAACTTTGAGCGAAGAAAAAAGCTGAAGGATTGTAAATGCGGAAAATCCACCATGATTTCTCATCCTGATGTGAAACTAGTTTTCTGATGGTCGTCACTTTCCAGCAATATTTTACAAACTACGTATGGACTGGCGTAAAGGTGAACATAAGGTCGAAAAATGTCTTATTAGATTCAGTCAAGTATCATGCGTCAAGGTTGTATTATTAGGTAATTTTAAATATGATAATGTGAATAAATTTTAATGCGGCTTGTTTTTTAACATTTTTAAGTCATCAAACAGGTGTTTTTATATTCTGGTGGTAAAGGAGCACGTAATATTATGCAATATAAAGACTAGTTGTAATTTTATAAGCGGGTGAATATGAGTTGTAGTAACCACTGAAAAATTTACGAAAGTATAGTATCAACGTAACAATGTGGAAAGCTTTTCGTACCTGAGTACAGAGGTAGAAAGTATAATCCCTTCAATTGTGTTGTCAATCAGAGTATGCACATGAATATGAGATGAAAAATATTCACATTTCATAATCAGAGAATATGATAAATAATCTAATAACTAAGTTGGTGGGGTTAACCGAATTCGCACATTTTATTTTAAAAATTGAAACAATATAAAAAATCATATCTTCTTCGATTTCTGTAACTTTCAATATTAAATTTGCAACATTTTTTCAATCCTTTTGGGACAACAAACTGAAGATGTTTCACAGCGAGTCAGGAATATAGAATTGTGAATGCTTTAGATCTATCTAGCGGCCCTATAACTCCGTTTTAGACCGTCTTTACTGAATACAATTTGCCACAACTGGGTTTTTCTAGACTTGAACAGTGCGACTCCTGCAGACAGGTAAATGTTCCACAACCGGTAAAACCGCTCTCCGTATTTGTCCGCAATAGCCGGCCAGTTTCTATGAAAATTGTCACGCCAGGCTTCGAGAGTCTTCACATAATCTGGTCCAAAGTTGTGCCAGTCCTCAATGACAAACAGGCCTTCCGTTTTTTTCATCAAGTGTAGGTAGTACGGGAGACACCCATTTGGAAAAATGTATTTGTGTACAAATGGTTCACAAAGCGGCATGTTGTTGTGATTTACTCCAATTGTGTGGAGTAGAAAAATCCCATCATCTTTAAGACAACTATGCATTATCTGGAAAGGAATTATTATGTACCTTAACCTTCGGGTTCATTAGTTATTCGTCTCTTTAATTACCCAGCTATGCGAATGAATACTTACCTCAAAAAACTTGCGATAATTTTTAGCCCCAACATGCTCAAACATTCCTACAGAAACTATTCGATCAAACTTTTCATTCAACTTTCGGTAATCTTGCAAGCGAAACTCAACGGGAAGTCCTTTACACTTTTCCTCGCCATACTTTACTCCTTCTGCACCGATCGTGATTCCGACGCAATTCACCCCATAGTTTTCAGCAAGGTATTTGAGCAATAGCCCCCAACCGCAGCCGACATCGAGGACCTTCATTCCTGGCTTCAAATCCAGCTTCCTCGCAATTAAATCCATTTTTGCGATTTGAGCACCATTCAAACTATCGGAATTTGCCCAATAACCACACGTATACTGCATCCAAGGATCGAGGAAGCTCTCAAACAAATCATTACCCAAATCATAATGCCTTTTTGCTACTTCAAACACTCGACTTGTTGTTTGTAAATTGACTGTGTGGTATTCCAAATACAATAGAAATCTGTTGACGGGATGCAAACAGAACTCATAGACGTTCTTCTCCATTATCCGAGTCAAGAACTCGGATATGCCGTCATCCGAACCAATGATTTCCCAGCCTCCATTGATGTACTCCTCTGCAAGAGCTAACATCCCTCTGTTCGCCGCCAGAGGAAATAGCAAGTTATTCCTAACTTTCAGACGACAAATTGATGAATATCCAGACTTTTCCAGTATTCGTTTTTCGTCCTCAGATGACAGCGTATCAACTAGATCCCCTGGAAGGTGGAACTTAATTCCCAATTTTTCTCCATGAACTATGAATTTGTTTCTGAGAAATCTACTGAACAATTTTAGAAACAAAAGCTCAATGAATCTGTAACTTCTAATGACTGCCACGATTACAACATACAAACAGTCCAAAAGGAGCCCCATGATGACAATAATTATGTTCAGTACACAAACTCGTAGCAGTATTTCTTCTGCCTTGAATTCAAAACTGTTTTTAACCAAAGTTATGCTGGCTTTTCGCCTCCGAACTCCAAACAAACACTTTGACGAGCTTTGGGGATTGCTGGGGTTTCAGGTTTGGGACAAATTGAGCAGAAATTTCAAAACATGCAGATTTAGACTGATTTTGGATTCTAAACTGTGGAAAACAAGAGCTCAGAGTGAGACTGTTGTAAGTGAAGTAAAGGCATGTTTCTTCATAACAGAAGCATAGAAGCTGAAGGTCATATCCATGCTTCATACAAATCAACAATTCCAACATTATTTTGGTTTTCAAACTGGTGAGCTTTGAGGGAAGGAAGAAATTGGGAATGATGTCAATCGGCTTTGATTTCTCAACTAGGTAAAAACAAGTTTACTTTTTAATTGGCTCTCAGCTCATACTCCACGAGAATCTCGACAAGGCTTGCTTACCAAACATTCGCAGCTCAAATGCGAACCGAACACTTCAACTAACTTGATGGATTGACATGGGAAATCAGTTTAGATTATACCATTTTAATTATTTTCATAATCAATTTGAACGAGTAGAGCAGTTCGAGGGGGTTATTAAAATTATCGGATTTTCCAATGTAACCAAGAACCTAAAGCTATACAATCAATTCCGTGTGAAAAATCTATTCCGGCTTGCTAACGTCACGGCATTTTCCTTAAAAACATCTTGCGTCATTCCGTAAAAATGAATGTGCTCATGTCAATCACTTAAAGATTTCATTCATAACGAAAATTGACTGGTTTCGTTCAAAACATCCTGATAACAAATATTTTTGCATAACCATTTCACTATGATGGTGGCACCATCCCATACTCTCAACTAAAATCCTGTTTATGGTTATCGATATTGTGAGAATAATTTCACATTGACGTCAAAAACTAAAAAGTATCATTCAAACTGAAGCTTCAATCTTCTGGAATGCGATAGGAAACTAGTTTTTAATGAACATTATTAAAACCGCGGCTGGATCTTGCAAACACTGCCTGTTGCGAACAAAACAAAACATCTTGCGCCATTCCGTAAAAATGAATGTGTTCATATCAATCACTGAAAGATTTCATTCATAATAAAAATTGACTGGTTTCGATCATAATAATAAGATAACAATTATTTTTGCATAACCAATTCACCGTCAAGCACTCTCTCAACTAAAATCCAGTTTATTATCGATATTGTGAGAAAAATTTTACATTGACGTCGAAAGCTAAAAAAGTTTCAGTCAAACTGAAGCTTCAATCTTAATATTTTGTGGATGTGCGATACGAAACTAGTTTTCACTGAGCATATTAACTGCGGCTGGATCATGCAAACACAGGTATGGTTGCGTAACATTGTAATTAACATTACCAAAGCTTCATGAAATAATGAAATAAAAATAATGGAAAAGATTGTACCTGTGGCATTATAGAAGGCAACTTGTTGCTTTAAAAGTTAATAATAAAATCATTCGTATAAAAACCCTGCTCAATTTTGTGTGCCTTATCATTGGTTTTGTGTGCAATGAAGTAGCACTCAAGTGTTTTGAGAACTATTCAACAAACTCGTTCGTATACAAAATCCGAGACATCAACCTATTTGAGAAAGATAGATCCAACTTGCAAACTAGTTTGCGATGGGTAAGTTGAATAAAACATAAATGATATTTGAAAAATTATATTGAATTAATAACTTTATTTTGATGAATTATTTGTAGGCCAAAATTCTCAAGCGTGGGTCACTTACGTGAGTGACGACGATAAAGACGCCACAAAGGCAGTTGTCCTTGCACAGTCTTTGAAACGCGTTTGTACGGCAGGGTCCACTGTAGTTTTTGCACCACCTTGTTTGAACACCAACCGGAGGTGAGTTTATTTTTGAATTATTAGTTTTAGGGGACATGGGACAATAATGTGCCATCCTGGGTTCTCCAATCTTGAAAAGCCCATGGTTAGTAGAAATGTTGAAATAATTTTTCAGTTCTTGACCTTCAAACGGTTAAAATTTATTGGGCTTTCAGATACGGTATTAATCGCTGAAATTGACTAGCTAGATTTTTAATCATTCACTAAAACATTCGTTCGAAAAAGTACTATTTCAGGGAGTCAAAGTATAGATACTTTTCAAAATTCGTTTGAAATCTTGGTTTTATCTCATAATTTACCAAGTTTGATGTTTCAGTTAGCTGGAAAAGTATTATATAATCATTTTTTCCCAACTTAGTGTGGCTACCATTACAACTGTGAATAGAAAGGCAGTGAGTGAAGAATATGAAGGCAGTGATGAGGATGCATAAGTAGCCATGTAGGTAACAACTTAAAATCTAACTGAGTAATGAAATTCGAAGGCTTCTTAGTTGATACGGCAGAGAAAATTATGGAAAATACACCACGTGTCAAAAAAGACAGAATCTGAGTTGCTATCTCAAGAAAACGCTCAGATTGGTAATTCCATAAATAACCTTGGCAGAGGTTGCATTCACTCCCTGTCCCTAACGAAGTGTTGCGATAGGAAATTTAATTTCCAGCGGCCGATTTCTGTCTAAAACGTTTGAAACCCTTCACTGACACATGCAGGACATGTTTTAGTGAGAGCAGTGTAATTACAATTATTTATCATTTGCGAGGTAAAGTGAGTGAATTCAAGCCTCACGAAGCTGTGCAGTAGTGGTCTGGTCTATAGACTGCAAAATATGTTGTGTGACCACGAGATATTGGTTACATTGTTTTCCAAAGTCAAGGCTTTCTTTTAAACATACGATGGCCATTCTATCTTTACTATTTCGAGCATTATGACCAAAATTAGAATGCAACCCCTGCAAAGTTTGGTGATGGAGTTGCCAGGTTGAGCGTTTTCTTGAGACTGCACCTCAGATTCTGTTTTTTTTTAAAACATGGGGTATTATTGTGATTGTCCATAATTTTCTCTGCCGTATCAACTAAGAAGCCTAGGAATTTCATTACTCACGAGGGAATGGTCAGACATGCAAATGATGGATTTGGCTGAAACTGTGCAAGATTGTACCTTAAGTTATAACATTATACCATGCCAAGTTTGGAGTCTCCATGGCCACGCGTCTCTGACCTATTGTCATGGAATCTTACTGAAATGAAATTAGTGTTGCCTTTGTAACGGCCTGTGAGGGCGTATGAAAACGCCAAATCTGTTTTAAATGCATTTTCTTACTATCATGAGTATATTTCACTCATATAACATCGATGTTATTGGTTGAAGTCAATTTGGGAATTTTGGGGTTTTGATTTATCTGAATACGCGATATTTAAACTCCAAAATTAAAAGGTTCCAAAACTTGGAAATTAGTGGCCATGGAGTAAAAACCTTTCACAGGCATTTATTTACGATCAAAATCAAAGTATATCAGCCAAATCCATCATTTACATGTCTGACCAATCCCTCGTCAGTTAGATTTTAAGTTGTTGCCTACATGGCTGCTTATGCATCCTCATCACTGCCTTTCTATTCTTCACAATAGCAAATGTAGACATACTAAGTTGTGAAAAAATGATTATATAACACTTTTCTAGCTAATGGAAATATCAAACTTGGAATATTAGGAGATAAAACCAAGATTTCAGACACCTATACTTTTGACTCGCTGAAATGGAATTTTTTTGATGAATGATTATAAATGTAGCTAACCAATTTTAGCGATTAATACTGCATCTTAAGCCCATTAAATGTAGGTTTTTTAAAGGCCAAGAACTGAAAAATTATTTAAAAATTTCTACCAACAATGGGCGTTTCAAGATTGGAGAACCAGGATACCTATACTTTTGGCACATCTGTGTAGATACATATGTATTAGTAGTCCACGCTAGAGTTCGATTATTTCGTATGAAAGCTGCATATGATAGAATTACAGAAAACGCCAGATTAATTAATATTTTTATTAGAAAGTCGCGTGAGGCAGATGTTCGAGCAAAAGTTCAGAACGAACTAACATTTTATTGTAGTCACAATAAAATTATTCGCGTTAAGATGTTATATAACAATAATGAATACTCATGTCAATTTTAAGATCAGTCCTTTTTTTCTCAACACAAAGATGAAAAAGGCTTTGGTATGATACATAAATGTAGAAAATTTCAAATGAAAGTTCTGATTTGGTAGTATAAACATTGTTTTTTTCTGAATTCTAAGTCATACGCGTATAGTAAAAAAATTCAAGTTTCTTACGAGTTTTCTCTATTCTATAATACACAGCTTTCTTAAGAAATAGCGTGGATTTCTAATATAAATCCGCACGTTTAAATGCATCCTTTTATTTGTGTAAAAGTGATTTGGTAAAAAGGAATTCTTGTAAATATTATTTGCGACTTCCTAGGGAAAAATTACTGGGTGTCTTTGACATGCTCTTGTTCACCCCATTAAATGGACTACAGGGGGAAGGCTCATTGCCATCCTCATCCACGGTTGGACTTAAAGAACAAGCATTGGTTCAAGCTTTGACTCTGACAAACTTTAAAAAAATCATTTTACTTCCTCCGGATTATCTGGTACTTGCAACAAAATTTTACATTCATAAAATACTTAAAAGTAATCCCCCCGTTTCACCAAATTTTGTTTTATCTCGCTGAATCATAAATAGATCTTGAAGAACTGTGATGAGCTCTTTGAAAAATTCGATCATTTTGGAATGCATGATCATGACAAAACCCAGTTGCAACAATTTGGTGGTGGACTATTTGGAATCGTACCGTCAACTGCTCACAGCTCGTTGCTAAAAGGAACTTTAGATGCAAAAATCAAAAATGGCAAATAATTTCCCTTAAAAATAATCTCTTATTATTATGACTTCTTGCTAAACAGAATGTGAAATAAATGGGTATTTATAATTTGCAACTGTAGCTGAAGGTTCTAGATCCAACCTGCTATTGACCTGGGCCAGAAACAATTTCTCAACTGTGATCAAATTTGATGAGAAATACAATGTGAAGCTTCATATTGGAAATGGAACTCAGGCATGGTAATTTAATACAGGGATGGATCTGAAACCAATGAAAAGATAAAACTTCAACGTTTCACGTTACTCTTTGAATTGCAAAATTTTAATGTCTATTTGTGTCTCATTAGTTTGGAACTAGATGCAACAATTGTTTCATTTACTGGCAAACACCCCCTGTACTTTGGACCTGATGAAAATGAAACCATGCTAAATGGCATAGTTGAGTGGGTAAGACGAATGTCTAACAAATTAGCATTCAAATATTATGAATAAATGATAAATGCATAAATTCATATTATGGTATATGTTTATTTCAGAACGCGGTCCAACTTTTTCGGCAATTGATTGACGAAGGACAAGAGCGCTGCTACGAGCCGTCTGCTTCTGGAGAGCCGATCGCGGTGATAGGCATAAGCTGTCGGCTTCCGGGCGCAAACAATCCCCAAGAATTTTGGGATGTTCTTGCCAATGGGGAAAATACAGTAACTGAGGTTCCGCCATCGCGATGGCCACAACACCTAACTCTAGTTCCATGCAGGAACAGGAAGACATCCGCCGGTTTTCTCAACATCCCAATAGAAGAATTTGACTATAAATTTTTTGGCATATCTCCCCGTGAAGCAGAGTTGCTCGACCCGCAGCAAAGACTTCTTCACGAGGTTACCTGGGAGGCTTTGGAAGACGCTTTAATTGACCCTTTACAACTAAAGAGAACTCGCACTGGGTTTTTCGTTGGAACCTGGATATATGACTACAAAGAAGTTGCAGTCCGAGTCCCTGACTTTGATTTTTACAGGGCTTACATGGGAAACTCTGTAGCATCCAGTGCTGCTCGGCTCTCCCACTTTTTTGAGACCACGGGTCCAAGCATCGGCACTGAATCCGGGTGTTCCTCTTCCATCGCAGCGATCCACATGGCTTGCAAAAGTTTACAAAACGGGGAGTCGGACTTGGCCTTGGCTGGCGGAGCTAATTTGATCATTCACCCTTTTGATAGCTCAAATCTGGGGTTCATCCTTGCTCCCGATGGACGCTGCAAAACTTTTGATGCAAATGCAGACGGTTTTGGTCGAGCTGAAGGTTGCATCGCAATCGTTTTAAAAAGGTTTTCAGACGCTGTGAGGGACGGTGACAATATCTTGGGCTTGATAAGGGGCTCCGGAATCGTGCAGGAAGGTCCTAGCCGCAGCATGGGCACGCCAACCATTCAATGTGAAGCTTTGGCAATGAAGATAGCTCTAAAAGATGCCGGAGTCCAGCCTTCTCACGTCAGTTTTATTGAAGCCCACGGAACAGGGACGCCGGTGGGAGACCCCATGGAAATAGCAGCCATCACCGAAGCCTACGGAAGAACAGCCAGAACTAAGCCACTTTTTATTGGCTCTGTGAAAACCAATATTGGTCACACTGAGGCAGTTTCCGGACTGGCTGGTTTGCTCAAAGTACTCCTGGCAATGAAGAACGAATTAATTCCAGCCCACCTCAATTTTAGCTCCCTAAATCCAGAGATTAATTTGGAGAATATTCCAGCCCAAATTCCACTTACAGCTCAACACTGGCCAAGAAATCCGAAACAGTTGCGAGTCGCTGGAGTCAGCTCATTCGGAATTAGTGGAACGGATGGGCATCTCATTGTTCAAGAGCCACCATTGAACATCCCGGCTAACTCCTTTGATTGGAAGTTGGAACGCCCTCTACATATCCTCAAGCTTTCAGCAAAATGTGAAAAATCCTTTCGGAACTTGTTACAAAGGTATGAAACTATTCTCGCCGAGTCTTCCCTGGAATTTAAGGATATTTCACACACAGCGAATGTTGGAAGAGCCTCACTGGCCTATCGAACTTGCATAATTGCAAAGGACTCTGTGGATGCGTTGTCATTCCTGCGAGAAAAGGTTAACAATACTACTGAAGTCACTGGATCTGGGCTCAAACTCTGTTTTTTGTTCACCGGGCAAGGATCCCAATACCCTGGGATGGCAAGGGAGCTTTACGACACTTCCCCAATTTTTCAAACGTATTTCCAAAAATGTTGTAGGGTTCTAAAGGGTCTGGTGGAAATTGATTTTTTGGAGCTAATGCTGAATTCTACGGACTTTCACACGTCATTGGTTAGCCAAACATTCATTTTTGTGGTGGAATACTGTCTTCTCAAACTCTGGGCAAGTTGGGGTGTCATCCCAGATTTCGTGCTTGGCCACAGTTTAGGCGAATTTGCAGCGGCCGTTGCTGCTAACGCGTTGGATCTCCGGTCTGCGTTGGAGCTGGTTGTCGAAAGGAGCAAACTTATTGATAGCTTACCAACTGGAAAAATGTTGGTTATAAAATCCAATTTAAAATCTGTCGAGAATCTACTGAGTGAAGCTAAAGTTCTTGATGACTCTAACTTTTGGCTAGACATCGCAGCCATCAATTCTCCCGACCAGATTGTCGTTGCAGGGAAAGCCGAACACGTAGCCACGTTTTCTAGATTGTGCGAGTCCAAAGGAATAAAATGTTCCATGTTGGCTTCCACCCACGCATATCATTCAAAGGAGATGGATCCAATTTTGAGCAAATATTCAGAAGTAGCCTCAAACGTTTTGCGCAGAAAGATGAATCAGGAAAACGGAAAAATAGGCTGCATGTATATTTCAGGCACTGAAGGAAAAATTCTAGATAAGACATCCTTGTTGGACCCAAAATACTGGGAAAAACACTGCAGAGAAAAGGTCAACTTTTTTCAAGCTTGCAAAACAATCGGAAAGGAAGAGTGCAGTCTTTTCCTAGAAATTGGTCCCCATCCCATTCTCTCCGCTCTGACAATGAGTAACTTAGAGGGACACTCCGTCAGTTGCCTCCCATCCATCCGAAGAAACAAGGGGAACTGGCAAACAATGCTGGGCAGTCTAGAAAAGCTGTGGCTCTCAGAATGGAGGGGAGCTGTGGATTGGAAGGGGTTTGACAAGCACTACAACAGAACTAAACTAACGCTTCCCAGCTACCCCTTCAGTCGAAAAGCTATTTGGGCCGAAAACCAACCCCACAACTACTGGTCACTGACCCCACTCACTGGACAATTGGTAGCTAGCCCCTCAAGCGAAATTATGTTCAGTAATTTTCTCACTTTGAAAAGGTTTCCCTACCTTCAAGACCACACAATCTGCAACCAAATAGTTTTTCCAGGAGCAGGTTTTATCGAAATATGTCTTTGTGCTGGACACGCGGCTGCTCAAGGTTATACAAATGTGTTTTCCATGCCTAGTCGGCCAGTAGGTCTCAAGAATCTTCAGATAGTCGCTCCACTGGCAATTAGCGATGTTAAAGCTTGCAAGGTTCAAACGGTTGCAACCCTGGAAGAAGGTAAAGACGTGTCGTACAGCGTTGAGGTCCATTCCTGGTTAGACGAAACGGACAAGATTGGAGGAAAATGGAACTTTCATGCAAAAGCTTCATTTCTGCCCGCTTTAACTTCATGTGGTAGTGAGGGAAAAATAAATGTTGAAAAGATCCAGTACGCTGCAAGGGAAAGAGAAGAATGGAGTCCATCCGAAATGTATGAGATGGTGGCTGACCTTGGCCTCCACTTTGGCTCGACCTTCCGGAGCCTCCAAAAAGGATGGGTGGATGAAAATGAGCAAGGTATTTTGTTTCAAGTGAACATGCCACAGGTTCAACAAGATGTATATATGTTACATCCTGTAGTGGGTGACGCAATGATCCAAGCAATTATGGTGTGGCGAAGTAAATTATCTGCGGAAGGAAAAAGAAAGCGACTTCAGATTCCCGTGAGGATTGGAGAATTTCAGTGGAATTCAGCACTCATCAGCAAAGACAAAGATGGCTTCATTTACTGCTCAGCAGTTAATGCAGATGTTTGCGCTGTTTTGATAAATGGGAAAGGGGAAATGCTGGCACGGATGAGCTCCGTGGAGTTTGTGGAGACAAACTCAAAGCTTGTGCTAGGAATGATTGAGCAGCAGTCGCTGCTGCTACCAGGTTTGTTGGAGGAGGTGACCCAACATCATGCCAGTGCTTTGGAAGGCTCCGTCCCCTCCTCAATCCTTGAGAGTGCCCCTCGAGTCACTCCAGAGGCAGTTCAAGGCTGCATGGAAAAAAGCCGACCAAGTGAACATAAACTTCTTGAGAGTAGTCATGTAGCTGAATTAACAACATTTTATATCTTAAATGCCCTTTTGGATTTAGGCTGGGCCCCACAAACCGGCGAAAGTTTTACGTTGCCACAGATCGTCAGCTCGCTTTCAATCAAGCCAAAATTTAAAAACTATATAACTTTCTTTCTTGGCAAAATGGTGGAGCTACGGTTTCTTTCCTGCTTCGGAGAAAACTACATTGTAAAGCAAAACTTTCCAGCCAATTGTGACCTGACTGCGGAGTATTTAGGTAGAGTTGTAACTGCCGATGAGCACAAGCGTTGTGACTATCGCTTGGTAGTGGAAATTGGAAAAAATCTAAAAGAAATACTACGAGGTTGTCTGGATCCTTTATTCTTAATGTTTCCGGAAGACCCAGAAAAGCCCCATGTGAAAGGTATTTATGACGACACAATGTTTGATGTGGAACCCACCATTATTTGCGGGATTGAAATTTTTTCCAAGTCATTTGCAACAATAAAATGGGATTCCCTGGACAATTGCATTCGGGTTCTCGAAATTGGAGCCGGTTTGGGGCGATTTGCGGAGAAATTTTTGAAGAGCGTTGTTCCGCATTTGGAAAAAGAGCAGCTCAGGTTGGAATACGTTTACACAGATATTTCCCCATCCTTCTTTACCATCGCTAAAGAGAGGCTTGTGGAGT
The DNA here is from genome assembly GCA_034697805.1 of Orchesella bifasciata. Classification (NCBI taxonomy): domain Eukaryota; kingdom Metazoa; phylum Arthropoda; class Collembola; order Entomobryomorpha; family Orchesellidae; genus Orchesella; species Orchesella bifasciata. The sequence continues at coordinate 25,999 of JAQGAP010000620.1, forward strand.
ATTCCAAGTACATCACCTTCCATAGACTGGACATTGAGCAAGACCCCTTTACCCAAGGCTTTTTACCAGAGTATTTTGACATCGTCAACTGCGGTGAAGTGCTTCACGCCACCAGAAATATTAGAGAAACACTCTTAAATGTGAGGAGTTTGATGAAACCAGGCGGCACTCTTCAAATTGTAGAAACTGTACTAGAGGATCCTTTAATGATGTTCATATTTGGGCTACTGGATGGTTACTGGAGATTCAAGGATAATGACAAAATGAGAACAACCAGCCCGATTTTGAAACAGCAGCAATGGAAAGAGGTTTTGGAAGAATGCGGATTCTCGGATATAACCATCGATCCCATTTATAATGGAATACACGCGACAATATTTGCTTATCGACGACCAAAGCCAGTTCTTCACGACATTTGGGAGCAACGCTTTTCACATTTTTGGCTTGTCTTTGGGGATGACTTAAGCTACAATTTTGTTGAGGGCTTGAGCACAAGGTTGAAATCTATAGGGCGTGAAATATTTTTAATTGAGCGGCCACCAACTACCACTACTAGTGAAGCACAAATGAAACAATTTTTGAAGGACAAAATGCAGTCAGCTAAAATGAGGAGAGGTGATGCACAATTTGAAGGGTTCCTCTACCTATGGGGACTGTTAGACGATAAAGGAGGGCATGACCAGCGTGAAATTTCTCTTCCGTTCCTCCTCATTTCCCAGAATATTTTAGAATCCCACTCGGACTCACCTCCGAAATTCTTCCTGTGTACATACGGCAACGATAATTCATCATCATCCACTTTGTCCGGGCTCGCAAAATCGATTTCCAGTGAGTACACCAATTTGACTGGAGGGATTGTTAGCTTGGAGCGAAACGAAAGCCTGAACACCCATGTTGAGCAAGTGTTTTTCACGTTGTGGAGCCCAACAAAAGCGCTAGAATGCTACACATTCAAAAATGGGAAACGTTTTATAAAAAGAATTAAATCAAAAAAGTTTATTAACAACCAGCTCGTGCTGCCCGCCGGCTGTGATCGCTATCAATTAGCACTCCCGTCAACTAAACAAGTATCGGATTTGGAGTTCACATATCTGGAGCAGTGTATCTTGGGCGAGGATGAAGTTGAAGTCCATGTAAAAGCAATGGCACTTAATTTTCGGGATATTTTTGCAATCCTGAAGCCTATTCCTTTATTTGATGACATTAACACTATTGGACTAGATATCTCGGGTGTGGTCACACAAGTAGGCTCACGAGTGGTAAAAGTAAAAGTAGGAGATTGCGTCATTTGTCCCAATTACGCAAAAAATCTTGCTTTGCCCAGCCATGTCAACGTTTTGGAGATGTTTGTTACTCAACTTCCACATGATATAACGTTTTGCGAGGCTGCTACTATTCCAGCGGCTTTTATGACATCCATTTATTGCCTCTTTAAAATCGGCAATCTTCAAGCTGGCGAAACTATTCTGGTTCACGCCGCCTCTGGTGGTGTCGGCTTGGCTGCTGTTCAGCTGGCAAAACAAGCCGAAGTTAATGTAATTGCAACAGCAGGAAGCGAACGAAAGCGTGCCTACCTCAAATCCCTCGGAATTGAAAACGTTTTCAATTCTAGAAGCACCCAGTTTGGCGAGCAGATTCTAGAAGCTACTAACGGAAAAGGGGTGGACATTGTACTCAACTCGTTAACTGGTCCCGGTTTCAAGGAGGCTTCGCTTGCTGCTCTTGCACAAAACGGTAGATTCATTGAAATAAGTAAGTTGGAGGTCTGGTCTACGAAAGAAGTAGCGAAGATTCGTCCAGATGTGCAATACCATGTGATTGATTTGAGCTCGCTGGAAAACGATCAACTCAAAGAAATTATTGACGATATCAGAACCAGAATCCGGGGAGTTGAGAATAACTCAATTCAGCCGCTACCTTACGAGCGTTTTGATGCTGTGGATATTCGCGCAGCTCTATATCACCTTCAGCAGGCGAAGCATATTGGGAAGATCATTTGCGTGATGCCTGAATTCCGCAAGGAAAATGCTAAGTTGACGACATTTACTCCCTTATTTAATAAAAGCAGCACATACATCGTCACAGGGGGACTTGGTGGGATTGGCTTTGAGGTTGTCAAGTGGATGCTCAAAAATGGTGCCAAGCACATTGCCATTGCAAGCCGATCCAGTGAACCAAAACCAGAAATGGAGAAACAACTGAGCGCTCTGAATAACGCTGGCAACCATGTTCAACATTTCTCATTGGATATTTCTAGTTTTGAAATGTGTGCCAAGTTATTTGAAACCATAATAAGGAGCGATTCCGGTTTTCCAAAAATCCGAGGGGTAATGCATGCAGCAGGGGTCCTGAATGACGCATTGTTCGAAAACCTGAGCTGGCCCCACTTCATTTCCACTTACAAACCAAAAGTGGATGGCTCCTGGAACTTGCACCTGCTGACGCAGAAGCTGAACCTGGAACACTTTGTTATGTTCTCATCGATTGCATCAGTGTTGGGTTCTCCCGCGCAGGCAAACTACTGCTCTAGTAACAGCTTTCAAGACTCCCTGGCCCACTACAGACACTCCCTTGGGTTGCCAGCTATATCAGTCAACTGGGGAAATTGGGGGGAAGTCGGAATTGCGGTGGAAACTGACTTTCCTGGCGCACGCCCAATTTCCAATGCTCAAGGGCTTCGTCTTCTTGGTGAACTTCTGAGATCACCCAAGCTCACACAAGTTTTAGTTGCTAACATACAGTCGATCTCTCTATTATCTAAGTTGTTGCCAAACGCGAAGATATATGTAGATGATGCGAGTCTTCTCGGAGAACAAAAATATGACATCACCATTTCAACTCAAGACTTCTGGGCGGAAGTGGATGCGGCTGCCGATCGGGAGGAGAGATTGGAAGTTAATAAAAAGTACATAAAAATCTTTACCCGCAACACCTTGAAAATGGGAATTAATGAGCCGATTGGAGACTTTGCCGATTTCCAATCAATCGGAATTGACAGTTTAATGATGTTGGAGATGAAGAATGCACTTCAAAATACATTGGGTACTCGCCTTGTTCTCACCGCCTCTCAGATAAGGGACTGTAACAACGTGCACTTACTGGCAAATCGGTTGTGTGATTTAATGGAAAGGAAAGAGGAAGAGTGGGAAATGCCAAGTTTGGAGGAACTCCAACAGTTGATTCATGAAGACTGTAAACTTTGCGATGACATCCTCATCACGACTCCACCAGTAGAGCTCAGCGATATAAAAACTGTTCTCATAACAGGAGCAACAGGAACACTCGGCTCATATATCGTGAAAGCCATCAACAAGCTTCCGAGCATTTTGAAAATTTACTGTCTGGTACGAGGCAGAAGAAGCTCCGGCTCTTCTGCTGAAGAAAGATTGCGAAAAGTTTTGGAAAAAACTGGGGATGCCCAGCTGGGGTCAGTGAACCAACGACGAAAGTAATTTTGCAGATAGGATTAACTTCCGAAACATCAAAAACGAATGGAATTTTCGCATAAGCGGAATAATTTCCGAAGCATGAATGACGAATGGAGTATTTGCATAAGCTGAATAATTGCCGAAATTGTATTAGTATACATACGTAGCTGTAGAAGTACATGAAACAAAAATTATTTGCATACTTATACTTAAATGCATACTGAGCATGATTCAGCCTATTTCATATGCTACTTTCGTGTACATATTTTTTGTTCCCTTTTAGCTATCTTATCTTTTAGATTTTGAGAAAGCAAATATGAACGCGTTGTCAGAGTGTTATGACGGTGTAGTGTTACAGGGTTGTCACTTTCACTTTGTACAGTCTTTATATAGAAATTTCACTACAGAAATGAAATTGACTACCAAAACTAAATTAGGGTAGTCAATGCAAGTATCATGAATACATATTGTGGGAGCTTATCAACTTTAGATAAACGTAAAATCAGCAATGAAAAGGTTAATGATAACGAATTTAGCATGTACATGCTAAATTCTAAATTGGTACAACCTTTCTCAATAAGCGTAATTAACTTGATTAACTAGGCAATAAATTTCTGTAAACTTGTATTCGACTAAATCTCCAAAGTTTCGATTCTGTTATTTGTTTTCGGAAATTATTCCACTTCTGCATAAATTCCATTCGTTGTTGATGTTTCGGAAGTTATTCCTATCTACACAAACGATTTCGTCGTTGGTTCTGGCACCCTTTTTTCTTTTGATTTGAGCTGTCATAAACTTGTTCTTCCGCTACACGTTTCAGCTGAAAGGGCGTCGTAGTCTATATCCTTTGTTCTTGCATGTGGCAGTTGGCTAAAACCTGAAACGT